>SMSQ01000222.1:46695-70330 GCA_019453375.1 Ctenoplectra terminalis
AGTATAATATTAATTAATAAAACACAAAAATAATAATATTAATTATTTAAAATATACAAAAACAGTATAATATGAATTAATAAAACACAAAAATAATAATATTATTTAATAAAATATACAAAAATAGTATAGTATTAATTAATAAAACACAAAAATAATAATATTAATTAATAAAACATATAAAAATAATACAATACTAATTAATAAAATATGTAAAAATAATAACATTAATATGAATAACTTCAGAAGACAAAATTTTCAAATATTTACTGAGTAATAGATCTCTGTTATTCATAATCTTAAATTATGATCAGAGATTGCATAAAGATCTGCAAGCATCACTGCACTATTAAATTTGATTGCTGTATTACCGTAGCGACACCAGGATCCATCTACAGTAATTACTAGTTAAAAAATTTTCAAATCAAAGTGATATTGTAATCCATAACACACGATAGTTTTATAATATTCTTGGTATCACCATCTTTTGTTTTTCCATTTTTACCAGTGTCTACGAAATTAGCATTCGAGTGTTTCGATATCACTCTGATAAAATATTAGATTGTCCCAAAACTTTCTTTCCTTTTATTAACCCTCCATAGGACCGTCTATATTTCTCAAGTTCTATATTTTAAAAAATTAATTTTGCTTAGTTATCACTCCACTATTAAATTTGATTACTATATTACTACAGCGACACCGCGATCCATCTACAGTAATTCCTAGTTAAAAAATGTTCAAATCAAAGCAAAAAACTATAATCAACCGTAATTGTTTCTCCAATAAGCACACAAAATTCGGCCCATAGAGGGTTAAAAAAAATGACAAACATCTATCGAAGGATGACACTCCTCGCCGATGCCGAGAGGTATCAACAGATGATTTCTGCACAACCTTGGAACAACGATCCCCCCGTTGTCGCGTATACGTGCCGCTAACGCATTAGCGAAAGCAGTGATCCGAGCCAGAGGTCCAAGGGGTGAGAGTAAACCTTTCGCAGGAATCTAATAGAGTTACCGTCGAGGTCCGAGGATTACTGGAAAATACGTCAAACCGGCTAGAGCTGGCGCTGCATTGCGGTGTATCCTACACACGCGTGCACAGAAAACGAAGGTGTACGTGTACGGGGAAATGTTGTGGGACACGCAGACCAAGTGCCTCTACGTGTGTCTGTGGAGGAACGATGCAACGGCGTAAACGTAGGGGGTGGTTTGCGCGTCGGTGAGGGTTTTATCGACGGATTAGCATTGCTTTACATAGTTTCGAACGGGTTTGCATAGGTTTCAGACCGCCGCCTGCGCCGCACGCCGCAGAGAAGCGAGTGGAAGCTCAACGAATCCGCAAACCGATTTTCAGTCGTTCTAACCGGAATCTTCTAATCTGCCTTCGAAAAGCTTCGATCTAACGGGGACTTCCTTATTACGTGGAGTGTAATATCGCGCGTCTTCGAGGCTGGCTGGTTGGCTCCGCGGAGTGATTTGGGTTAGGCGGGATGCTGTTCGAATGTTCGTTGCGATCCGGAGGATCGTTGGTGTTCTTAGTGTGAAATGTTTTGGGTGTATCTTTAGGGAATGGTTTGGTTATTTTTGGGGATACGGATTTTTTTAACGGGTTTTTAATGTAATTTATTGAAGCTATGTGTTTGTTGGCCAGAGGTTCCTGTTTGAAAGAATGATTGGTTTAATAGCGAAGTATGAAATATGTTAGGTGTGCCTTTAAGGAATGATTTGGTTATTTTCTGCAGAACCAAATATTTTTAACGGGTTTTAAATACGATTGTTATCATTCTGTGGTATTTGAAGATGTTTGTTTGGCAGGCTAAAGATTCCTATTTGAAAAAGTAATTAGTTTGATAGTGGAGTGTGAACTTTAGTGAATGATCTATTTATTTTCTGCAGAATCGAATTTTTAACAGGTTTTAAATAAAATTCCTTGGAGCTATTTGTTTGGAAGGCAAGAGATTCCTATTTCAAAGAATAATTAATTTAATAGTGGAGTGTGAAAAATATTGAATCTATTTATTTTCTGCAAAACCGAATTTTTAACAGGTTTTAAATACAATTCCTCGAAGCTATCTGTTTGGAAGGCTAGAGATTCCTATGTCAAAGAATAATTAATTTAATAGTGGAGTGTGAAAAATATTAAATCTATTTATTTTCTACAAAACCGAATTTTTAACAGATTTTAAATAAAATTCCTTGGAGCTATCTTTTTGGTAGGCTAGAAATTCCTATTTGAAAGACTGATTACTCTATTAATGCAGCGTGAAAAAAATATTAGATGTACATATGCGTGAACATAATTAAAAACTGTTTTATTGACAACAGAAAGATATTTCCGCAAGCACTTGTAATTTTTTTCGCTCAAAATAAAACTTCTTTTTCCCATCTTCATAGACAAGTTGTGTCTCTTCCCTGGTAATAATGGTAGAAATTCTCTTAACAACATCATGCTATTGCACACTCAACTGTATTTTCATTAAATTTAATTGCTGCATTAAGTAACTGCAAATTTTCTAAACCAAATAAATTGTATGAATTCCAGAAACTTTACGTTTCCCAGCATCAGAAACCATAACTAAATTTTCTTATCAATCCAATAACTATTTATTCTTCACAAAAGCAAACGGAAAAACCCATTAATCAAGTCCACGAAAATTGTATCAACACCAATTATTCTTTCGCACCAACCAAGTTTCTTAAAAAAGTCCAACCACCACGTTGAACGCAAGAAAAAAAAGAAAAAAAAACAAATTCCCCGCGGTAATATTAATCCAGTGTCCGATGAAAGTACAATTTACACCGGGTCGGCTATAAATCTTCTTTTTCATTACGCTTTTAGCCTTTTTCGCGAACAAAGGTAGCGATAGGCCAGCGCTGCTCGATGCGTAACGAGTCTCGAAGCAGTAAATATGGCGCGCAATGGATATTAATTAGAGTGTATTTTAATAGAGGAACAATTAAGAAAGTGGGTCGCGCGGAGGCCGGCTAGCGGAGAAAGGGGGTGAAAATGGGGCGAGAGGGAACACGATTTATGCCGCGGAGGAGGAATAGCGCGTGGCAGTTTTACACGGTGGCTTCCATTGCCTATCTTCAGTATAATAGGAGCTCCTTTAATTAGATGTGCAGCGGGATGCTTTTGTCCTCGAAAATAAAAAAAGAAAAAAAAAAAAAAGGAGCCGACCCGGAAGGCCGAAGAAGGGTAACTCGTTGTACTTGGAGCTTGGTCGATGAACCGGTCTTAAAAAGGCGGAGGGGACCGCCCTACTTCGTGGAATCATCGAGATCGTCGTATCTCGATTCTTGATTCTGCTAATTAAAGATTTTGCGGATACTTTGTAATTTTTTGTTCGTTGTGTGTGTTTTTTTTTTTTTTTAAATCGGAGTTTTGTTTTATTGTTCTGCGCGAGAATGGTGGAAATAGGTGAGTTGATTAAAATTTGGAAAGGTGATTGTTCTTGTTATATTTTATCAATTTTCTTTTCGCTAAGAAGTTTTTAGAAATTAAATAATCATCCGAGAAAAGCTTGCATAGGCGTTTTTTGTGTCATAGAATTATTTATATTTTCGTATCGTCAAAAATAAATTTTGTAATTTATATTACAATTTTGTAATTAATATTAGTAAATTTTTGTCGTGTCAAGAACAACTGCAACGATCGGTATACCAAGTGGTCTTTCAATTCTGAGAGCGTTGTAGTGAAAGGGTTAAGGGTCCTTTATAGTATGTTTTATTGTAGTTGCTTTCGAGTCGTGGTTTTATTTTATTATTCTGCGTTAAGATAGTGTGAGCGATTTTTCGTACAATAAATATAATTATTCTTTATTATATTTTAGTAAAGGGTAGTTTTTCAGGATTAAGTTTGTTTATTCGGAGAATCCATTGGAATATATTGTTCGTTTGTGAATGAGAGCTTTTCGAATCGTGGTTTTGTTTTATTATTCTCTGTTAACACTTCGACGGCCGCACATTTTTCGCATCGCCTTTAGACTAGCGGCGGCAATATTTACACGATCGTTCCTAGCATAATTATTAACACTAGAACTACCGACGATTAAATTATACTTATTTCTATCGAAGAAATCAAAGTGGAAGGTATCTAAAATAATATACAATGCAACTGAGACAAAAGTTTACCTATATTTTTAATAGAAAATCACGGAAGATCTACTCAAAGGTACCGTAGTTAATTTATAAAATTTTCGCGAAAAATTACGAATGAGTCATTTTGACCACTTTGGTAGTTCTAGTGTTAATAAGAAAAGAGTTAAGATCGCTGTTACACTATTTTTAATGTTTTTTTTTTTAAATCATCAATTTTTTTTCAATACACCGAAATGACGGGAAGAAACCATTTTCAGAAAATAGCTGTACAAAGTCACAGGAACGTGACAGCGGCCGTCAATGTGTTAAGATAGCGTGAGCGATTTTTCGTACGCTGAGTAATTATTCTTCATTATATTTTAGTAAAGGGTAGTTTTTAGAGATTAACCCTCTGCAGTCGCGAACTTTCTTATGTTTCACAGGACTACTGTGGAAACTTAGTGTTCTTTTGGAAAGAGAAACAGAAAATTACGAATGTTTTTTATTTACTTTATTTTAAAACAAAAGAAGTGTTTGAATTGACCAAGATACAGAATTTAATTCGAAACTTAATCTCTGAAGAAAATTATGCGTGTCGCCATAGCGGCGCCAGTCGAGTGCAAAGGGTTAAGTTGGTTTATTCGGAGAATCCATTGTAGTATGTTGTTCGTTTGTGAATGAGAGCTTTTCTGATCGTGGTTTTGTTTTATTATTCTCTGTTAAGATACTGTGAGCGATTTTTCATACGCTGAGTAATTATTCTTCATTATATTTTAGTAAAGGGTAGTTTTTAAGGATTAAGTTTTTTTATTCGGAGAATCCATCGGAATATATTGTTCGTTTGTGAACTAGCGCTTTTCGAATCGTGGTTTTGTTTTATTATTCTCTGTTAAGATACTGTGAGCGATTTTTCATACGCTGAGTAATTATTCTTCATTATATTTTAGTAAAGGGTAGTTTTTTAGGATTAAGTTTGTTTATTCGATTCTAGTACATCGTTCGTTTGTGAACGAGAGCTTTCCAAATCGTAATTTTATTTTATTATTCCGTGTTAACCTTTTAACTGCGTCACATCAATCGTTGTGTCTATCGAATAGAGAAAGATCGGAATAAGTAGAATGGAATCGATTAAAAGAAAGATTTGAATAAGTAGTAACTGATCGTGGCGAACGTGGTACGAGTTTCCGATTTTAATTTTTAGTCTTTCAAAAAAATGACAAAACATGCATTTTTTTTTTAAATAAAACAAATTATACACACCCATGTATACCATGTATTTGTTCCAACAACCGTGCACGGAACCTCGAATACCTTTCTGCGAGGAACAGCTCTAACATCTCGGCAAACAGAGTGACTCGCGAGAAACCTGGCGAGAACACGGAAAGATAGAGCGGCGAGAAAAATATACGGAGCCGTCGAAGAGAAAAGTAAGAACCAGACTGGAGGAAAATAGGAACGGGTAAACGAAAAACATTTGAATAGAGGTGTGTGTCTGTTGCCGCCTCGGGAGAGAATGCCTCGATACCGAGCAGTCTCCGAGTAAATTAAGACAGAAGGGATTGAAACTTTAATTGCATGCAACTCGACCCACACCGAGCCTCGGTTCTTTCTTCTCGCTTATCCTGTCTGGACTCGACTGAATCCTTAGGTCGAAACTCCGATTCGGTGAACGGGGGTGTCTTCGAAGAAACATGGAGGAAAACGGAGAGAGAGGGAGGGATGGTCGAAGGTATAAATAACGAGGGAAGAGGGATAGAGAAGTGTGAAATAGTGAAAGATAGATGGGCGAAAAGAAAAGAGAACGGTGGAAGGAAGATGGAGGAGATAAGTGTAACGGAAAGAGTAAATAAGCGTTAGCCCTTTGAACTCGAGAGGCGCGATTGGATTAACCCTTTGCACTCGAAGGCTTTTTTAACCCTTTGCACTCGTAAACTTTTTCAAGCTTCAAAGGACTATTGTGGAAACTTAAGGTGTTCTTTTAGAAAGAACAGAAAATTGTAAATGTTTATGATTTCTCATTTACTTGATTAATTTGCTTTTATTCCAAAGTAAAACAAGTGTTCGAATTCGTGAAAATACAGAATTTAATTGAAAATATAATCTCTGAAGAAAATTATGCATGTCGCCGTAGCAGCGCCAGCGGAGTGCAAAGGGTTAAGTTTCAAACGACTGTCGCGAAAACTTAAAGTGTTCTTTTGGAAAGAAAGAAAATTATAAACGCTATAGATTTATAAAATCAACATTTGAATTTTTTTAATCCTCTATGGCGCCACGTGACTTTAGAGTTACTTAAAAAATTTTGCAATCGAAGTAAGATACTGTAATGAATCATAGTTCTTTTCTCAGAAAAACGAACAAAATTCGGACTGCAAAGGTTTAACATCAAGCTGTCGTTTTCCGAAAGCAAACTTTAATTAAAATAATTTCGATCGTAATCGCGTTTCTCAACGATCACCTGAAACGTACTATTCCGAACTTAGAAAGATCATCGCTCGGGGGACTGAAAATTTTATTTCGTAATACGGCCGTAATATATGCGTCCCAGAAAGAAATTTATGCCAGGAGGTGCGCAAAGAGCGGTTGGTAATGTACAGTTACATAAAACTGGAATAATAGAAAGGGATGATTTAAAGTTGAGTGAAAAATAAGTAGGTATGAAACTTAAAGGACGAGAAAAAATGATATAAAACGGTAAGAAGCGAAGAATTAATGAAAGAAGAAAATCTCACGCAGAGTGTAATAAAAGGGCTAGAATTATGAAGAAAAATAATTAAAGAGGAAGTAATAGAGAGAGAGAGAAAAAATGTATATGAAGAAGAATAAAGAAGTGTTGAATCGAGCAAAAAGAACAAAAATTAAAGAGAGAGAAAAATTGGTACAGGGGTGAAGAAGAGGAGGAATATAAAAGTGGATGAGATATGAGATCCAAGGTGGAACATACAGCGGTGGCCACAGAAATTGCACCGGTTTTCACCATCGTGCGAGCTGTTGATAAGGAGCCATGATTTTTAGAAAGTGACCATTGTAGGAAACGGTGAAACAATTGATGTATCAGGTTGTTTTAAAAGTTTCTTTCGTTATCTTTGTGTGGTAACTTTGTTTTGGAGATATTTATATAAATATGCAGCCTTATTTGTTAAACGAGAGATTGAGAAAGGTAAGAGAGCAGAATAGATCCGATGTAAGATAATAATGTATTGTAAAATATAAAATATTAGGCGTCCGTTATTTATTAATAAAGAGAAGAAGAAACTTTTGGGACAATCTGATATTAGGTTGGCCAATAGGTTTGATAATTGTCTGCCAGAGCTTTGGAACGCAATTAAATTTAGTTGAAATCTTAACGCTTGATTGGGGAGACTTGATGCATCAAAACGCAGTTTTTAAACAATTTTTTTGGTTAGTTAATTGTACTTTGAACTAACCAAGAATGTTGTGTACATTTTTTTTTTTTTTAGTATATAATTTGTAAATATTTATTGTGTAACGTATTTTTGTTGTTTGGAGTCTTGAATTGTAATGTGATTATTTTTGCAGTGAAAAAATGAACAGTAAATATTCAAAAATTTAAATTGATATTCGTCAAATTTGAAGGGATTAAATTGTGAGCGCCCTTAATTTTACAAATATTTGCGAAATTTGTCTTCGGAAGTTATTTATATGTAATATAAATATTTATAATATAAAAATTTGTCTTCAGAAGTTATTTCTTTGTAATATAATTATTTGTAATATAAAAAATTGTCTTTAGAAGTTATTTCTATGTAATTTTGTTCCTTGCGTTAGATTTATATTGTGTTAGTTCAGTGTATAATAATTTATACATCTGTGAATTTCGTATTATTCGTATTTTGGAAGAAATTTATTAAATAATTATTAAAATATGATATTGAAAATGCGGAGAAAATTTTGTTTACACTCTTGAATTATAGTACAATTATTTTTATAATGTTAAAAAGTGAACACTAACTATTCAAAGATAATTCCAACTCGTCAAACTTACAGGAATTAAATTGTGAGACGAAAAGAAAAATTGTTTTGAGAAAAAGAAAATGAGAATTGGATGCAAAGAAGCAAACGATTACAGAATATTATTTTTATAATGAAAAAATGAACACTAAATATTAAAAAATAATTGAAACCCGTCAAACTTAAAGGAATTAAATTATAACAAAAAAAGAAAAACTGTTTTGGGAAAGAAAAAAAAATAAGAATAGGAGGCAAAGAAGCAAACCATTACAGATTATTTTTATAACAAAAAAATGAACACTAACCATTCAAAGATAATTCCAACTCGTCAAACTTAAAGGGATGAAAATGTGACAGAAAAAAAAGAAAAACTGTTATGGGATAGAAAGGTTGAGTAAAATTGAAGGAAAATGAGAATTAGAGGGAAAGAAGCAAATGGTTACAGAGTATATGAGAGGGAAAAAAAAGAGGTGAAGAAAGGAATTCAATGGAGTCTTCGATGGTAGGTGAAGAGGAGAACGAACGAGCAAAGGATAGAGTGAGCAGGTAATAAGAATGAAACCAGAATTATGCAGATACTGGATATCCGATGTAAAGGCCGGGTAGTCGAGTATTCTTCGCGTAGCCGGCCCTTTAGCCAATAGACATCTGGGATTTCCTGAATTGAATGTAAATTACCTTTTGCTCTGTTCACGAAACGGCGATCTATCGTTAAGCTTCGCAAATAAGACCCCTTTTTCCTACAACCCCGTTCTCCTTTTCTTTTTCTCGCAGAAATGGCGAGCACGCGAATCGTCTGCGAAGAAAAAGCAGCGATGCAGGAGAAACAGAGACCGACTGTTCACAATTTATCAAAAAACAATTCTGCAGAAATTTAAGTGGCTTTAGAATTTTAGAAGAGGGTTAAAAATAAGTTAAGAAATTTAAGAAGGTTTAGTATAATTTTGTTTAATTTTATTTCACAATAAAAAGCGTGTAGATTATTTCGCTAAATGTAACTGTATAATTGTTTATTCGTTTATTCGGCGGTGCAATGTAAGAGAGGAATTTTTTTAAATTCTTTGATAATTGCCTTTTTTTATTATGATAAGGGAGAAATGAGACATGGTTGATTGGTTTAAGATTTTTATTTTCTTATATAACTCTGAATAACATTTGCGGATCGAGTAGAATCTTTTTAGAGATTTTTAGAAATTTTTATTCGGCCATCGTTCAGTTTTAAGGGATGCTCAAATTAGGGGATGAAGGACGTGTTTAAGACTGGAACTAGCGACGATTAAAGTGTACTTATTTCTGCCGAACGAATCAAAGTAGGTGTGTAAAATAATACCACGGAAAATCTCTGCGTAGTTAATTTATAAAATTACGAATGGGTCATTTTAACCATTTTTTATTTTAGCATTAACAGTATATCTCGGAAACTATTGAATATGAAAAACTATTAAATATAAAAGACTATTGAATATAAAAGAAAGTTTAAATCTACGATTTGTCTATTTTTTAATTTCGAATTCAGCTATCTAAAAAGTTCTAAATTTTTCACCTGACTCGCGTCACTCTTTCTAAATGAACGTCTAAAATTTTTTCCGGATCAAAAATTCATTAAAATCGAGACTTGTACTTTTGGAAAGAAAGAGAGAAAATTGCTTTACTTTAAACATAACTTCTGAAGAAAATTACAGATATTACCAAAGGGTTGATAGGAAAATAAAAAAAAGAACGTTGAGCGTTTCCATCGTGATGGTAAACGCGAAACGCGATATTGTTGACCGTTCATCGGTGTTCCTAGGTTGTGGCAAGCCTGGAATAGAATATACCTGGCGTTAGTCGGTAATCCTATTTACTTAATGCACGAAATGACGCGTGATTAAACGTGGCGAGAGCTGTGGTACGTATGAATGTCGATGAAACGGATTGATGGGACGTAATTGCAAGATAATGGAATACCGCCGCGTTTTTCATTGGTTCGCGCTAAATAATTTGCCATTAAGTAAATTTTATAATATGTATCGCGAATGGGAATAATCAAGTTCGTTGGAAAATAATTTATATGAAATTGGTAAAATAATTGATATGAAACGTTTCTAATTTTTCGTTCTAATTTTTCTTTCTGAAAAGAACGGAAAGAAAAACCTGAAAGTTATTAAGCATAATTGCGTAAATGTTTCACACGAATTGTTTTCAAATTTTTTAAGTTTATTTTCAAATTATTGTCAAAAAGAAAATTCCCTCTTTTAAATATCGTTGAGAAACTTTATTTTTAGTTTTTTCAGATGAAAAGAAAAATTAGAAAGTTATTAAGCATAGTTGCATAAATATTTCATATCAATTATTTTCAAATTATTGTCAAAAAAAATTTCCTCTTTTAAATATCGTTGAGAAATTTTATTTTTAGTTTTTTGAGACAAAAAGAAAGATCAGAAAGTTATTAAGCATAGTTCTATAAATGTTTCATACCAATTATTTTTCTAAATGTAACTATGAATCTTTTTAATTTAACAAACTATTCCTTTCTGTCAAGAAAAAAAAAACTCTCTTTTAAATATTGTTGAGAAACTTTATCATCAACTTTTATAACGTCAGCAGCATTAAGCTACTAATAGTTGAACCATCGCGTAAACATCGCTTATAATAAATATTTTGTTAACTCGCTGCGAAGGATGCCGGCGTAAGAAAATTTCAAACCACTTTCCCGAGAAGGTACACAAAAAGTGTAACATAGAAATTTTAAACGAAAATTACCGATAAGAATGTAGTACACTTTTATTGTATCATCACTATGAAACTTTCTAAAACTTCATTACTCCGAGTACCTTCGAAGCTTCCGCCGAGCAAATTTTATCTGAAATAATTTTCAAAATACGCACCACTTATTCATATTTGGTAATAAAAAGTTTGTAAATTAGTTATCATTTTTTACAACCGCGTTGACCCAAAAATTATTTCAACCGACGATTTCAAAACTGTGTTCTCCTGTTAAATAACCTTTCTTTACAACTTTTATCTCACGGTTGTTCAACAATTTTTCTTTTAGATTAATAATTAAAGTTTAATTTTCAGGCCATTAATGGAGATAAAAAAAAATACTTTCCGTAAAACTGTATCTTTAAGACGGCGCGGCTATAGAAGTACAGTGTTGTACATTCATTCCAACGCTCCTCTAACTTTTCGATGCCCTTTATGTAAGGGAGAGGAAAAGAGAGAGAGAGACGGAAATAAAGCGGAAGAAACGGTAGAACACGGAAGAACGGAAGTCACTGACACTTTCTGAAGTCTCTGTCAGAATAATCGAGCTCTGTGGCGCGTGGGAATTATTTGGTTTTATTCAATAACAATAATAATAATAACTGAAGTTTTAACAATACTAAAACAATACTCTTAATCACTCTGTCTCTCCTCGCTGCTCTCTTTCCTTACTGCCCTCTTGCCACACAATCTCTCGCGCCCCGAACATTCACTCGCTTAAATGTACATCCCTCGATCGCTCTATCTTTTTTCCACATACGTTCCTTTTTCACTCGCACTAAAAATCTTCGCATCCATCCCTTCCAATCACGCAGTNGCACCACCACTCGAGAGGCCCTCGCAGGCAGTGGCGACTCTTACAACAAGGTAAAAGTCCGTGTGACTCAACCCCAAAACTGAGGGCCACCGCTAACCTCTCTGCGCGGATTTTTCGGTTATAAGTCGATGCGCGCCAATAGAGCAGAGCTTTTTTGTACCATCCTTTGCGGACGTCGACAGTAGATATTCTTGTGTCGCGAACAAAGTGTTGGAGGTACATCCAAGGATTCCAACAATTGTCGTTCGTTCTTAACACTTTATCGATTCCTAACGCTTATTGACCGGTAGCCTATTAATCGGCTTTTAATTATGGACGGTAAAAACACGGTAAATAAATATTAAAAAATTTCATTACTGTTACCTTGAATTTATTTCATGAATGTAAGTTAGAAAGGCAATAAATTGTATAAAGATTCGTCAATGGTCACACTTTTCCGAACATACCCGGATCAGTCTCACTCGCAACCATAAATACATTCGCACCACCGCTCGAGAGGCCCATCTACTGGCGCCGTCCCGTCCCAGGTAGTGCCTGACTCTTACATTTACGTAAAATGATTTGTCTTTGCTCCCAAAACCAGAGCGTTCAGCATCATCGGTGCTTGTACGACCACGTTTAAATTCAGCACACCAGTTTATAATTATTGTTGATTACCCTGGCGCAGAGTTACCTCTGTTTGGCTTCAACGGTATTTTTTCCCATCAAAAAACAGTGTTTAATGAACACGCGAAATTCCTTTCTATCCATTGTCTTGGAAATTACAAAACTGGGATCACTAAAACGACTATAACTTCTAAACTAACGGTCAGAATGGCATGAATTTTTGACACGTACTGTTTGAAGGTTAGTACTACCTGGAAATAATGACTTATCGAGTGATGTGTTACAGAACATCTTTGTAGCGGAGCCAACGGAGCGTCGAGTGTTAACGTGGCTAACAATTGAAATCAGCGATAAGAACAATTTCCAATCGTTATTGCCTCTCTTCGCCCATCCCATCCCTCGAGCAAAGTGTTAATCAGGAATCGAAAGGCAACCGCAGCGTCGCTTTTCGGTCCGGTGGCCAGAGAATTTCCAAATGTTAACCTCCTCTCTCCACCCTCGTGTTGCGTTTCTAGCAGCCCGCGGCGAATAATGCGATCCGTGCCGTTCCTCCGATCTCGCTTGTGCCCACCACTTGATCGATGATCATCGATGACAAGCAGTTTCATACGCGCCGCGTTTGCATACCTGACAAATTAATTGGTACACACCGAATGCGCCTGTTACTCGTATTTGCGCAACCGAAACGCCGCGTTCCATGCGTTACGTTCATTATTACTCAAAACGGACGTTTCGCCTCCCCTATGGGCTCGTGTCTTGCGTGCACGCGTTCGTTAAACCTCACTTTTCACCGATCCCAAAGATCCTGGTTCGAGCTGCTCGGACGACCGTGGGTAACGCGCAAACAGCAGTCGAATATTATTCGTCGTTCGGGTTGGGTTACGCGCGGAATGCTGGAGTGAGGTCTTGGAACTGTTGTCGTGGACTGTTTTGATAATCTTTGTTGCACGCGTGCGGCCGTATTTTGAGGTGGGTTAATTATATAGGGGAGTGTGGTGAGAGGCGAAGGATGTTGAAAAATTGAACTGAAGAGGAAAGTTGAATACTTTGATAGTTTGATTTAACACTAAAACTAGCGACCGGCTTGTAATTTCTCAGAGAAATTATAGAAATTTGTAACGATTCAGGTCGAAGAATTTTTTGTGATTTTCTGTGCAAGATGTAGGTAAAGATTTGTTCTTATGTATTTTTTTAGAATATTTATCGTTTTTATTTGTTTGGGTACGAATAGGTCTGCTTTGATCTCGGTTAGTGTTGAATTTCGGAGGACTCTTGTGAACTTAAAGCGTTGTTTTAGAAAATAAAAAATAGTATTGTAAGTATTTACGATTTTTATTAAGATATCATCACTTTGAAATGAACGATGTCTAAAATTTCGGAGGACTGTTGTGAACTTAAAGCGTTGTTTTGGAAAATAAAAAAGGATATTGTAAATATTTACGATTTTTATTACGATATCATAACTTTGAAATGAACGATGTCTGAAATTTCAGAGAACTTCTCTAGGAAAAAATATTAGAAAAATATAGAAATATAATATATTATAAATATTTAAGTTTTAAAAAAATCTTTACAATAGTTTATGCAGTATGCTAATTTTTAATGAGCTTAAGAATTAGTGTAAATTGGGGTTTTTAATAAAGAAAGACAATCTTTATAAAATGTTATGCAGTATGCTAATTTTTAATAAAATTTTACGCATGGATAAAAGTAATTCCGTGTTAAATTTAGTAAAATTTCTTGGCAATATTTAATATTTATATTCGGTGGGATGAATTCATCATGGATTTAATTACCGGGTTCAATATTTGTTGAAACGTTACTTGTTAATTAAAAGTTGAGTTAATTACAAATGTGATCTATAAAAACGTACCGCGCTCATGCACATTGATGAGAAACAGTGGTGTGTTAGTGTGCTTTCATTCATCGAGAATACGCCCCGAATAGAAATATCGAACCATATTAACCCGCATCTCTTTCATGTTATTCATTTTTGTACGCGTTCTTTGAAATAAACCGTCTTACAAAAACACGTACACGTGAATATGAAAGCTAGTAATATCCATAATTTCGTCGGTACTTGTTTTTATTTTTACTCCATGCCTCTTTCAGAGAGAAACATTTATTTTTAAACAAATCTTACCAGTGATCCCCTGTAATTATATTATCCGAATTTTAATATTTCAAATCACAGAAAAACCATAAATTAAAATCTTATCTAAAGAATTATTATATTCTTATTCGTACTTTTATTCAAAGCACAAAATATTTTAATATTTTTAAGTGCCGCCAACGAGTCAGAATAATATTACATTTTTGATAATATTATGTCGTGAACAGTGGAAATTTTTAAGTGTCGCCAATGAATCAGAATAATATTATATTTTTGGTAATGTTGTGTCCTGAATAATAGGAATTTTTAAGAGTTGTCAATGAATCAGAATAATATTATTTTTTTGGTAATGTTGTGTGCTGAATAATAGGAATTTTTAAGTGTCGCCAACGAATCAGAATATTTTTTTTTTTTTGTGTAATATTGTGTCCTGAATAATGGGAATTTTTAAGTATCGCCAATTATTCATAAGTATTCGGCGATTAAATTGTTACGATCGGACGAAGGAGCTACGTATTTTATATTTTTGGCAAAATTCTGTCCTGAATAATAGGAATTTTTAAGCATCGCCAACGAATCAGAATAATATTATATTTTTGGTAATATTGCGTCCTGAATAATATGAATTTTTAAGTATCGCCAATTATTCATAAGTATTCGGCGATTAAATTATTACGATCGGACAAAGGAGATAGATATTTTATATTTTTGGCAAAATTCTGTCCTGAATAATAGGAATTTTTAAGCATCGCCAATTATTCATAAGTATTCGGCGATTAAATTATTACGATCGGACGAAGGAGCTACGTATTTTATATTTTTCACAAAACTGTGTCCTGAATAATAAGAATTTTTAAGCATCGCCAACGAATCAGAACATTCAATCACAAAAATACAAAACACGTAACTCCCCCGTCCGATCGTAATAATTTCATGGCCCACAGTACGTTTAACCGAATACAAATTTTACTCGAAATAAATAAGAAACGGGTACACGCGCGTCCTTTCGAGAAACGGGTTGACGGTGTAAGCAAGCCTAGCCAGGATAGCGAGGCGGAGTAATAACGGATCTCGCTTTTCGTTTCGTGGTGTGCGCGAGTAAACCGAGCAACGCTACGAATGAAACTTTCGTCGCGCTCGAAAGCCAATTTAATCTTCGCCTTTTGGCAGCGTGCTTCCTTTTGTAATAAGTTCGCGTGCTGGGGCAAAAATGCGATGACGCGAACAAAGAGACACAGAAGAAAAGAGCGAGCAGGGGAGAAGCTTCAAAGAAGGAAAACATCACTGGCTGGAATTAGAGATCGTCGGAATTTTATTTCTTACTCCCGTCTTTTCTTTCTCATTTACCTAAACGTTTTCCCCCTTTTTCGTTCTCTTCGCTCGATCCTCCCGACCGGACTAAAAGCACTTCCGCCATATTAACGAATTAGTTTTAGCGCGGAGAGCACCAACGTTTTAAAGTTTTTTTTTTTTTCTTGTTGCTTCGAAAAAATAAGAGAAATTCGAGCTCGCTTTCCTTGTTTCGGTAAGAAATACCGAGAAACGCGAGTTTCAGCGTGACATCGGGATGGATGAGTTCCTTGTTCGCGTCATTTTTGCTTTTCCTCGCGCAAAATCTGCGCTGGATTAAAAAAAGGATTTTTTGCTTCGAGAAGTGAAATTTGATGATATTGAATATTGTTTGGTATCTTGAAATTGTGATGCCGAAAATATACAGAGCGTCCCGAAAGGACTGTAAGTCCTGCGTTCGTGTAAATATGCAGCCTTGTTTGTTAAACGACAGATGGAGGACTTTGAAAACGAGGAGGTCTATGAATAAATAGAATAAATAGAAATTATTCCAAAAATTAGTCCCAAAAGGTCAGTAAGTCCCTTTAAGGGATGATTCCTGAGACGATTCCAAGCAACTTTTTCCTCCGCCAAAATGTGAAATTTAGCTCCGTTAACGAGTTATTAACGAAAAACACTGACCGATCGCAGAGCGAGTAAAGCGGCCGGCGGTAGCGTTGGCTCTGTGCCGCGCTCGTGCTTTGACGAACAAGTCGGAACGTATCGAAGCAACCGTTCTCTGACAAACAAACAAAATTCGGACTATAGAGGGTTAAGAAGAAGAGGCAGTTCAAATGGACAGTGCATTATTGAATAAAAATAATAAGAATGTAATGAAGGTAATATAAATAATGGAAGCGTGTTCTTTTAATATTATCGTTAGCAGANCATTGTTGTTTCAAAGCTACAAAATTTGTGATTAAAATAATATGATAATAGAATATAAATAATGGAATAATAGAATATAAATAATAGAGTAATAGAATATAAATAATAGAGTAATAGAATAACAATAATATAATCATAAAATATAAATATTATTACAATAGATTGTAAATNCGCTTTCCTTGTTTCGGTAAGAAATACCGAGAAACGCGAGTTTCAGCGTGACATCGGGATGGATGAGTTCCTTGTTCGCGTCATTTTTGCTTTTCCTCGCGCAAAATCTGCGCTGGATTAAAAAAAGGATTTTTTGCTTCGAGAAGTGAAATTTGATGATATTGAATATTGTTTGGTATCTTGAAATTGTGATGCCGAAAATATACAGAGCGTCCCGAAAGGACTGTAAGTCCTGCGTTCGTGTAAATATGCAGCCTTGTTTGTTAAACGACAGATGGAGGACTTTGAAAACGAGGAGGTCTATGAATAAATAGAATAAATAGAAATTATTCCAAAAATTAGTCCCAAAAGGTCAGTAAGTCCCTTTAAGGGATGATTCCTGAGACGATTCCAAGCAACTTTCTCCTCCGCCAAAATGTGAAATTTAGCTCCGTTAACGAGTTATTAACGAAAAACACTGACCGATCGCAGAGCGAGTAAAGCGGCCGGCGGTAGCGTTGGCTCTGTGCCGCGCTCGTGCTTTGACGAACAAGTCGGAACGTATCGAAGCAACCGTTCTCTGACAAACAAACAAAATTCGGACTATAGAGGGTTAAGAAGAAGAGGCAGTTCAAATGGACAGTGCATTATTGAATAAAAATAATAAGAATGTAATGAAGGTAATATAAATAATGGAAGCGTGTTCTTTTAATATTATCGTTAGCAGATGCATAGAAAATGAGTAATTTTAGAGTAGCTTATGATTTTTTATTTTACTTAGAAAGAATGTTAGGAGTTCACACGTCGTATTTTTTTTTTGTAATTTCAAGTGACCTTTGGTAAACTTTTTTTAACGCGTTACTAAATTATCGATATTACTCAGGGTTCACCACCGTTTACTCTAAATTTGTGAAAAATAAAATTATAATATAATATAATATAAATTTTTCACAAATTTAGAGTAACGCTATTTATTAAAGATTTATTTGAATGGTATGAGACTAATATTTTGGAAGAATATTTTTTAAAAATACCTCTTTTACATAAATTTACAATTATTTTAAGTTGCAGATGTCGATGTCTTTTAATACTGTTTATTAAAGATTTATTTTTTAAATGTAATTTTAATCGTATTATGAGACTAATACTTTGCAAGAATATTTTTTAAAAATATCTCTTTTACATAAATTTACAATTATTTTAAGTTGCAGATATTAACATCTTTTCTGACTTAATAAATAATAATGCGACCTTATTTTAACACACGATAAAACAATAATTAGACTAATAATCTATTTAACACTAGAACTACCAAAGTGGTCAAAATGATCATCAATAATTTTTCACACAAATTTTATGAAGCAACCAAAGAATTTCAGTAACAATTTTCCGTGATTTTCTGTTCAGAATACAGATAAACCTTTGTCTACCTTCTGTTATGAATTTTTTCATGTACCTTTCGTCGGTAGTTCTTCGACCATCTTCGTTTTCTCCAACTTACCAACCCTACTTCGTAATTTGCAACGAAACTTCGTCAACGATAAGAACAATTTCACTTTCCATTTAAAATGTAAAATCTACAAGCTTACTTTATTATCAATCTCACGAAGAATGTGAGAAAATACCGGAGCCACAAAATTTCTATAAAACCGCGAGCTGCGCAACTGAAGGAACCTTGAAGAGGAGACGAAGAAGAAGCTTCTTCGACCCTCCAGCAGGAACTCTTGGTCCTCCGCTTCACGCGTTCCTCGCCGCTGCTCGACTTTTGAATCGAGCGTGTGCCGGCGTTCCTCGAACGTTCTCATCGGCCCTGTTCGAGCTGTGAAGAGATTACTGCTCGAGGAAGAGACGAGAGAGAGGGCGGTCCTTTTTGCGCCTCTTAAACTCGGGCCACGCTTTCCTCACCTCGGTGCTTCAAACGAAATATCAGTTTACGCGCGAAACCTCCTTCACCTTCTTTTCCTCGGGTTGAAGGTTCCCTTTTGTACGTGAACGTCGGTCGCACGGTCGTGTGACCTTCTGCAAATTCTTCCAGCTCGTTCGTTCGACAAGCGCATCCGGTGTGTCGGTAAAAAGAAACGAAATTTTTGATAGGGTATTTTTACAGGTGTTGGATAGGTAAAGGAATTGAATTAAGTGGAGAATCAAAAGGTATTTTAATATAGTTTCTTTTTGCTTTATGTTTATTCTCAATACTTGAGGTCAATATTAGACTGACCTCAATATTAGACTCGGAAAATGTTTAGTTACTACGTAATCTCTGTTACTCGGTCCAAATACTATCGCACTGTCTCAAATACTCTTCTCTCGCATCTCTATTGTACTGTTCCAAACACTCTTCTCTCACATCACTATTATACTGTTCCAAACACTCTTCTCTCGCATTATTTTCTCTATTATGTTATTCAGAATTTCCAACAGGCTTGCGGCTTTTGTTTACTTCAATAATTAAATTCTATCGTACTGTTTCAAAACACTCTTCTTTCGCACCTCTATCACTCAGTCCCAAATACTCTTCTCTCGAATTATTTTCTTTATTGTGTTATTTAGAATTTTTAACAGTGTTGCGGCTTTTATTTTGTTTGATATTTGAGTTCTATTGCATCTCTATCGCACTGTCCCAAAACACTATTCTCTCGCATCTCTATCGAACTGTCCCAAACACTTTTCTTTCGCGCTATTTCCTTTATTATGTTATTCAGAATTTTGAACAGTGTTGCGGTTTTTATTTTGTTGAATAATTGAGTTCTATTGCATCTCTATCGTACTGTCCCAAAACACTCTACGCTCACATCTCTATCCGACTGTTACAAACACTTTTCTTTCGCGCTATTTTCTTTATTATGTTATTTAGAATTTTGAACAGTGTTGTGGTTTTTATTATGTTTAATGATTCAGTGCTATCGCACTGTCCCCGAGCGCTCTTCTCTCACATCTCTATCGTACTATTCCAAACACTCTTCATTCTCACGAACCTAACCCGAACCTAACCGGAAAATCTTCGGTCACACGATGATCTCGTTCACTTGGTCCAAAGATTCTTCTTTCGTACTTCTATTGCTTGATCCCGAGTACTTTTCATTCTCATATCTATCGTACCGTTCAAAATACTATTCATTCTCATGAACCTAACCCGAACCTAACTCAAAAATCTTCGTTCACTCGGTCCAAACACTTTTCCCTCATACCTCTATCGCACTGTCCCAAACACTTTTCTCCCGCATTATTTTCTCTACCATATTATTTAGAATTTTAAACACTGTTGCGGTTTTTATTTTGTTAATAATTCAGTTCTATTAATTATTGTTAATAATTCAGTTCCATCGCCTGACTCATCATTCCCACACTAGGTATTTTTATTCCTTTCTGTTTTGTGTTCCCAATAGCCACATTATTTTGTAATAACAGACACCTACATTCGTCATTCGCTACTTGTTTCATTCTGGAAAAAAAGAATAAATTCAAAGAACTGTCCTCTGAAACTTATCTTACATTTCACTTATTTTTCAGTACTCTACCAAAAGAAAAGGATATTTCATTTGTAGTACCATGGAATATAGATAGATAGTCCAATTAATTTATAATCATATTTCCTTCAACGGTACTTTCCAGGAAACTTAAAAAAAAATTTCTTTCAAATTACCCTAGAAGCCATTCAAACAATCATCTGTCTCAACTCAACGAACCTAACCCCGCTCTAATTTCTCTGCACACGAGCTTCTTGCGTCGCAATTTGTTCCCAGGAATTGAAGGTCAAGTTACATCGAATTCTCTCTGAAAACGCGTTCAACCGCACATTCTTTTCCCGCGAAGCGTTAATTTTTTTCTTCTTTTCCAAAAACGAGAAACCAAAAGAGAAGAAAAAAAAGAATTTCACCCGGTGCATGTTAGCAGAAAGCAGCCACGTTTCAACGTAATTAGAAGCATACAGAGGCGAAGGTAAAGTGATCGTTAACAACTCTACCATTCGTTAGGGCAATTCCGTTCCCGTTTCTCAAATTCTCTGAAATGTTAACAGTTTTTAAAGCTGGCTCGCGTAGAAACGGCCAGACGAAGCCCCGTGTTATACGATGGTAATGTTATCGCGGAGCTCGGTGCTTCTAAAATAAATGAAGTATTAAATTCATTCTCCCTGTCTGTTGGCCGGCTGCATATTAAAATTTTCGCTACAACCAAGCCATCCCTCGGCGGGTTTCGAGGCAAAAAAAGAAAAGAAACGTACCGAGGGAATTCGCGCGCGTCCTTCGCGCCCACTTATTCTTCCGTCAAAGTAATTAAACACTAACAAGGCAGCCGGAGCACTCGCGTAACGCACTGGTAATAGGTAAGCCGAAACTGCGTTCTGAATAAGGTGAATGAGCAGATTTAAAAGGCGGCAATGTTGTGAAAAAGTCAACTCTGGTTGGGTCGCGCGCGATATAAATAATCGTGGATAATTTCATTTAGTTGTTATTCTTTATTATTCCTTGTCGCATTTTTCGTTTCCTTTTTTCTGGGGCTTTATTTTGTTTTTTGTAGCGAAATGGTGGGTTGTTTGTGGGACGAGTAAACAGAATTATGAGCGGAAGGGATTGTTGGTTCTATTAAGATTTTAAATTGATCAGTTTTTATCAACCCTTCGGTTGCTGTGGACGCGTATGCGCGTCCGGCGGACGGTGGTTGTGTGGACTGTGGACGATTAAAATGTTTGGATTAAAAGGGTGACTTGTGATTTGCCGAAGAAAATTTGTTTGGTGTGGAAAATATTTGAGGAGTGTGAATGTACCCTGAAGTGTACATTTTAATTATGTAAATTGTTTGTACTCTGTGTAGTGTTGTTAGCTGGTTATTTTTGTAAAGAATTGCGAGGAGTACAAAGTGTTCATATAAGGTTCATAATAGGTTATTATTAGATTATTTTTATCAAAAAATACAGGTCCTAAAGTATTTATAATAAACATATGAAGTGTACATTTCAGTGATGAAAATTGTTTGTACTCTGTGTAGTGTTGTTAGCTGGTTATTTTTGTAAAGAATTGCGAGGAGTACAAAGTGTTCATATAAGGTTCATAATAGGTTATTATTAGATTATTTTTATCAAAAAATGCAGGTCCCAAAGTATTTATAATGAGCATGTAAAGTGTTCATATAAGATTCGTAATAGTTCATAATTAATATTTGCTATATTTTAGATTTAATAATGAAAATTGTTTATTCTCTGTTTAATGTTATCAGTCGGTTATTTTTATAAAAAAATTTAAAGTTGCAACGTATTTATAATGAATCTAATTTTAATATATTTTAAATTTAATAATGAAAATTGTTTATTCTCTGTTTAATGTTATCAATCGGTTATTTTTATAAAAAAATTTAAAGTTGCAAAGTATTCCTAATAAGTCTAATTTTACTGTATTTTAAATTTAATAATGAAAATGTATAGTGTTATTAGTCGGTTATTTTTATAGAAAATTTAAAGTTGCAAAGTATTTATAATAAATCTACTTTTAATATATTTTTAATTTAATAATGAGAATTGTTTATTCTCTGTTTAATGTTATCAGTCGGTTATTTTTATAAAAAATGCAGGTCCCAAAGTATTTATAATAAACATGTGAAGTATCCATATAAAGCTCGTAATAGTTCATAGTTAATATTAGCTATGTTTCAAATTTATTAATAAAAATTGTTTACCTTCCGTTTAATATTATCAGTCGGTTATTTTTATCAAAAATTGCAAATCTCAATGTGTTCGTAATAAATCTAATTTTACTATATTTTAGATTTAATATTAAAAATTCCATCTAAGATTAATCGATCCTTTTTTAATCGCTAAAAATCTCTCTTTTCATTGTTATTAAAATCAGAGAAAAAAGTTGTAACTTTTTCTGCAACCAATAGTTCAAAATATTCTATTAAATTTATTTCATCCACATTTCTGTTAGAACGATCCATAGATCTAATTTTAATTAAAAATCGTTAAGTTTAGTATTTTTCCCCTCTTAACACTAGAATTTCTACCAAACAATTAAAAATAATAAAAAATAATTAAAAGTGTACCAGTATAAATTTCCACAATTTTACATAAAAAATTGCAAACAATTAATTTTACCCACTCCCACTCTGAATCACAAATTACCACACATTCCTTATAAATAAACATATATAAAAACGAAGCCAATTAATAATCAAACTATAACAAAATTTAACTAAAAGAAAGTTATCAAATCCATCAGAACCAAATAAAAGAATAAAATTATTTCAACAATTTTAGACAATCTATAACACGAATCTAGAAACAAAATTCTATCGAACAAAAAAGATTTACGTTTTAAATTTAGAAATAACACGTGATAACAAAAAGGCGAGAAGCAGTGTTTTTCTCGCTCACGAAAATAATGGTAGTCGAGCTTTTTTGCTGACATTCCTGCTCAGACCTCGAACATTATTTACAAGTCGACAGTTTGAAGAGTTCCGTGGAAGCACGACGCGATAGATCGATAATTGTTGTGATCCTACACCGACAGCAACATTCTTATCGAAGGACGTACGTAAATGTCCTTCTGGCCGAAGGAATCGTGTGTTTCGTTAGTCTTGGCGTACACGTCGAACGACACTGTCGTGTTTCGTATCGAATTGACTCGGCTTCGCTGTAGGTTGTCTTAATTTTTGTCTACGACCGCTGCCATTTTATCGTCTATCTTGTGTCGCGTGTGTAGCTCGGTAATCGTGGTATCATTCGCGTTATTCTGTAATTTTCGTTGGCCTGTGCGTGTTTCTGAGCATCGGAACTTGATATTCTTCGTTTTGTTAGTTCCTGGTGAGTAGAGTAATGTATTTGTAATGATTTTATTTTGTTTCGTGTAAGTTAGGATTCTTTTTATATTAAATTCCGAAAGATAGTATAATAATGGGACTAAATAATATATTTGCAATGATTTTATATTGTTAGTTGTAGAT
>SMSQ01000233.1:0-10517 GCA_019453375.1 Ctenoplectra terminalis
GTCCGATGAACCGAAAGCTCGCGCCTGGCGCGAGCCGGAGGCGAGGGTAGAGTTTTTCCAAGTTTCATCCGGCACTACGTCTACGCCGATCGCTTCCCTTCGCAGCTGTCTCGCTTAAAAAGAAAGAAAGTAAGCCTAGAATACCTGGCAGGCTAAAGGCGATGCGGAGATGATACGGAGAGTAACCTCGGGGTGCGGCGCTTCGCTTACGCGACAATACAAAGCCAACATTAACTGTCTAAGACAGTGTAGTTAAAGACGAAGAAGAAGAAGACACAAAGTTTAACCCTTTTAGTGCCATACGTTTTACGGAGTACATGCGAAGAATGCCACGGGCCGATTTGATATACGCGCTTATATGAATAGCTTTATAAGGAACAAAATTCCGATTTCCTGGAGGAAAATTTTACTATTTATTCTTTTGAGACTTAAAGAACATGAAATATAATGTTGTGCGGCAAAATTTTTAGTTATAAAACATGTTTAATTATAAAACTGTTACGTACTTGTGCTCTGCCATTATTGACCGAGATATTATTTCAAAATAATACGCCAGATAGACGCCAGAAAGACGCCAAAGAAAGACTGAAGAAAAACAAAATGAACCGAAGCATGGTGTGGTCTATACTATTGGAATTGGAGATAAGAATCAGAATGTAAACAAGCAAGGCCTTTCAAACGGGGCTGAGAAAAAGTCCCTCAGCACGTAAGCTCGCCACAACGCATCGGCCCGTGGCAGTTTTCGCATAAGGACCGCGGGCCGATAAATCGGCCCGCTGGCACTAAAAGGGTTAAAGAAGACGCTGAGTGGACAGTGTAGTTAAAAAATATAAGAATTCTGGCAGTGTCGAGAATAATATAACAGACTCTGCTTTGCGTCCATTGGACGAGGAGAAATCCTTCGCTTCGATGATCTAACTGTGGTCGCCACAGTTCATTCGTCGTTTATTTGATATTTTATTTAAGACTTATTAGTTTTAAATAAGTTAACCTGTTAAGTGCGTTCGACGTGTATACACGTCAGGCCGAATTTCTTCTGCAGTGCGTTCGACGTGTATACACGTCATCGCTTGATTTTAACTCCGCACCATGTTGTGGCCTTTGGAAACTAAATTCCGCACTTCACAGGTTAAATAGTAATTTTAAATAGTGTCACTCGTCTATAGCGTCGCTCAAATTTGCTTTTCAATTATGTTCTCAGGAGGATGTTGCGGGTCCATGAAGAAAAGGACCATCGTCGGAGGCTACGCCTTCACGTGGTGGTTCGTCACCGACGTTCAACGATTGTCCCTCGAGGTGATGACTCTGAACCCCGTCTGCGAGAACGTGGAAACTGCACAGGGGGTACCATTGACGGTCACCGGGGTTGCACAGTGCAAGATCATGAAGGCGGACGAGCTTTTGCACACTGCCAGTGAACAGTTTCTAGGGAAAAGCGTTTACGAAATCAAGTCGACAATTCTCTCTACCCTAGAGGGTCATCTTCGTGCGATATTAGGTAAGTCTTTGGAACGAGTAACAGCGGAGCGTGATTGTAAAATATTAAAAACCGACGCTAAAAATTCCTCAAAGCATAATTATGTTGTTGATGTTTGATAAAAAAAGATTAAAAGAGATAAAAAAAAAATTTTAAAAGATAAAAAAAGGATAATAAAAGATTTTAAAAAGTAAACCTACCGTGGTCGAAATGACTGGTTTGCAATTTCTCATATAAATTCTATAAATTCACAATGATGTATTTTTTTTTAGAATTTCTTGTGATTCTCTTTAACGAACGTGAACAGAGGTTTATTTTTCTTGCATCTTATATTTTTTTTCAAACACCTATTATTTTGATTTCTTTGGTATAAATAAGTCTACTTTAACCCTTTGACTACTGTGGCCGTCTAAAGGCGCTCGACGCAGTTTGACTTTCTGATGCGGAGGACGCCTATAGGCGCCCTGAAAATTTAAGCTTAACGTTAGTATTCAATTTTTAATATGTATAGTAACGATTCGGTGCAGAATACAAATAAATAAATAATATTGTCCCAATGTAGTGAAACTCAGTTTTTCGATTATTCAAATATATTTTCCCTAAAATGTAACCCTAACAAAAAATTTCGCTGTTCTCGGCGTACGTCGTAACTGAATTCCTACCGTATGGTACGGCCGGTGCGTCTCAAAATCTACCGTAGTCAAAGGGTTAATCGCCGGTAGTTCTAGTGATAATGTAAGACGCGACATCCCATACTTCGTTTTCGTTTATTCTCTTTATTCTCGTAACCAACAATAACACATAAAAGTTTCATAAAGATGAACGCGTGTCAACTTCGTAACGTTTCTCGTAACAAGTGTCCCAATTAACAGGCTAAATGTGAAAACTGCTCAAAACTTACAGGCACGCTATCGGTGGAGGAAGTGTACAAAGATCGAGATCAATTCGCGACGCTGGTGAGGGAGGTAGCCGCGCCAGACGTCGGTCGCATGGGCATCGAGATCCTGTCGTTCACGATAAAGGATGTATACGACGACGTTCAATACTTGGCGTCGCTCGGCAAGGCACAAACTGCGGCGGTTAAACGGGACGCCGACGTCGGCGTCGCCGAGGCGAACCGTGACGCTGGTATTCGGGTACGTTCACGTGAGATTATCCGGGGAATCCTATACGGAGTGTCTCACTCGATAAATGTCGTCCCGAGTCGTTTATTTTGCATCGTTGACTTGCTCATGAGACTGACGAAGTCCAGTTTTTTTTTTTTTTTTTNGTCAAAGGGTTAATCGCCGGTAGTTCTAGTGATAATGTAAGACGCGACATCCCATACTTCGTTTTCGTTTATTCTCGTTATTCTCCTTATACTCGTATCCAACAATAACACATACAAGTTTCATAAAGATGAACGCGTGTCAACTTCGTAACGTTTCTCGTAACAAGTGTCCCAATTAACAGGCTAAACGTGAAAACTGCTCAAAACTTACAGGCACGCTATCGGTGGAGGAAGTGTACAAAGATCGAGATCAATTCGCGACGCTGGTGAGGGAGGTAGCCGCGCCAGACGTCGGTCGCATGGGCATCGAGATCCTGTCGTTCACGATAAAGGATGTATACGACGACGTTCAATACTTGGCGTCGCTCGGCAAGGCACAAACTGCGGCGGTTAAACGGGACGCCGACGTCGGCGTCGCCGAGGCGAACCGTGACGCTGGTATTCGGGTACGTTCACGTGAGATTATCCGGGGAATCCTATACGGAGTGTCTCACTCGATAAATGTCGTCCCGAGTCGTTTATTTTGCATCGTTGACTTGCTCATGAGACTGACGAAGTCCAGTTTTTTTTTTTTTTTTTTTAATCAGATTTAGGTCTTTGGCAAATTCCGATTGCATTATCGTTTAGCGGTAAAATTGTTCAAGTCCTATTTACAGTAGTGACTGATAAAATTGCACCACTTCTGAAGAACAGAGTTTGTCGAATATTTTTAGATACATTTCAAACTTTGTAATTAATACTAAATTGTATTAATCTGGTCTTTTAAGAGTTTTTAATAATCTGATCCAACAGGACTGTATTATATCGCTTCGGTTGGATTTTATTAGATTGGCCAAAAAAATCGTGAAGGTTTTAACATAAAAAGCGATTTCTTTTATTATAAATGGAAATATGTTTATTCGATATTGTTCATTAACATGTAAATAAAAAGCGATTTTTTTATTATAAATGGAAATATGTTTATTCGATATTGTTCATTGGAATTGCTAAGTCACCTTTTGTTTTTAAGATTTGCACTGAATTTAGTTGCGTTTCAAAGCACTGTAAAACAATTATCCCTAAAAAACCGCACGAACTTATTGGCCAATCTAATAATTATATATGATTGTCAGTTTTGGAAAAGTATTCACAGCTTATGGTCATTACTCCTTATCAACAGCTCACACGGTGGTGAATAGTGGTGCAATTTTTGCATCACTACTGTATAATCTGCAGGATGTTCCTTAACTCATAATAGTAATACAACCCGAAAAAGAGTAATTCTGTTTTAAAATACAAGTCGGAAACTTAGAATAAAATTTCTTCATACAATGTTGATCCGTAACAAACAACTGTTCTCTGGCTCGAAATAAGCAACTTCCTAAACCCTCTTCTTTCTTAGAAGGTGTCCGCAGAATGAGAGATCTGTCCGCGCGACCTCGCTGTGATCGTATGTTTGTCTTCGTTGTCTTTGACTCGAAGAATAAAGAAAAATATATGGATCGTAGCGAGATCGCGCTGACAAAAGTCGCTCGAGTATAATTAAATACACAATTTGATGCACTTATTCTGTGTTTACAACGACTCGATAGGAAGCAGAGTGTGAGAAAGCAGCGATGGACATAAAGTACAACACCGATACAAAGATCGAGGACAACGCTAGGCTCTACCAGTTGCAGAAGGCAAATTTCGATCAGGAAGTGAACACAGCGGTAAGTGACAAGTTAAACAGAATTTTCTCTTAGTTGAAACTCTGTGATAGTTGCGAAAAATGCGCGGTTGAAAGCGTACAATTAGTTGTGGCAAACGCGGTTGGCTAAGCGTTAAAAACGTCCACAAAATTATCTTTAACCCACCGCTTGATTCCTGGTTCATTTTACACTTCGTAAAGAATGCAATAATATTTGTCAAAAAACTTACGGCCAACATCCAAACAATTGTTTCAATCTGTAAAATCTATTCAAGAGCCTTCGAAATGGTAAGATTCTCTGTGGAAAAGTTAGTAAATAAACTAGTACTTGTTACCGTTAAAAAAAATTGCTAAACATCGGTGTTTAAAAGAATCGAAAACAGTGGAACGTGAATATGAATGAAACGGAATTGATGTTCGTGTAGAAAGCAGAGGCTCAGTTGGCGTACGAACTTCAAGCGGCGAAGATAAGGCAACGGATAAGAAACGAGGAGATTCAGATAGAGGTAGTGGAGAGGCGCAAACAGATCGAAGTCGAGGAACAGGAAGTCCGTCGAAAGGAGCACGAGCTTCAAAGCACCGTCCGACTACCCGCAGAAGCCGAACATTACAAAATTGGCAGAGTGGCCGAAGGAAAAAGGTAATTTGAAGTTTTAATATTTATTTAATTCTAAATTTATCTGAAACAAGTTTCTTATTTTGAACCGAATACTGAGTTTTGGTTCGAGCTGTTCGAGCTTTTGCTTTTAATCTTGGAATAATTAAAATTTATTTAAATTGTGGAAATAAGGAACCGGCGAAATAATATTTTCTTAATATTTCAGATTAAGAAAATTAATTAATTTCTTCAGGGTTCTTCTTCTATATTTTTTAGTGTGTTGTTATTTTTCTGGCACATTGGACATTTATAAATTATTGTAATTGAATAGGATAGACAGAGGCCATGGGATCGTTTTCTGTTTAATAGTGGGAAAATAATAGTTAAAACTTAGAAAGTTAACTTTTTATTATAGATTCGTAATTAATAGCCGTTTAATTTGAACACTGATAATATTTGAGAATTTAATTAAAATTTAATTAAAATTACATATAATTAAACAAAAAATTAAAACCCTCTAACTCGAAAAAAAAAGAAATTATCTTTAAAGAGGTTCAAAGTTAATCGAAGAAAATCTACGCTGCTTCCCGATAAGAAAAAAAAAAGAAAATCAAAATTAATCAATTTCCTCGTTATTTCCAGCATCAGAATGATTTAACTGGTTTTCTCGTTTTTAGGACACAGACCGTGAACTCGGCCAAAGCTGAAGCCGAGAGGATTCGATTGATCGGAGAAGCCGAGGCACATGCTTTAGAGGTAGTTGGAGTATCGGAAGCTGAACGTATGCGGATGAAAGCGGCCGTCTACAAGAAGTACGGCGAGGCTGCCATTCTTAACATCGCTCTGAATGCTCTGCCAAAGGTAAGAGATGTTTAACCCTTTGCAATCCTACGTCGATCACGACTCGATATTTTATTTTGTTCCTTTTCTTTCGGTTTTAGCATATGAAATATAGTCTTCTCTGTTAACACTAGAACTACCGAACAAGTCAAAATGACTTGTTCATAATTTCTTATAGAAATTTTAGAAATTTACAATAATGAATTTTTCAGGATTTTCCGCAACTTTTTGTAAAAGATATGCATAAAGAATTGTTACCTTTATTATAGGTATATTTCGAAATACCTATCATTTTGATTTCTTTGGTACAAATAACTCTACTTTAATCGTCGGTAGTTCTAGTGTTAAAACTTAATTTAACTCAATTTAACATCCGTTGTAATATCCTTTTAACACTAAACCTACCGACGATTAAATTATATCTATCTGTGACAAAGAAATTACAGTAATAGATACTTGGAAAAATACATAATGCACCAGAAACAAATCTTTAACCATATATTTTACAGAAAATAGAAAAAATACTCGAAAGTGCACCGTTAATAATTTATAAAATTTGAGTAGGAAATTACGAACCGGTCATTTGATCGCTTTGGTAGCTTCAGTGTTAATATCACTTATTTATTTATTTATTTTTTTTTTCCTTTTCAGATCGCCGCGGAGGTGGCCGCACCATTGGCGAGAACGGAGGAAATCGTTCTTCTGGGCGGAAGTGACGCAACCAGCGGAGAACTTACACGCCTTGTGGGGCAAGTACCTCCAGCTGTTCAAGCACTGACCGGTGTAGATATTTCAAAAGTATGTTCAAGAGGCCTCTGGCCTCCTAGACAGTGTATACAGCTAGCGTTCGGTACCGAATGTACCGTAGGTTTAAAAAAAAATTCCACGAATTTTGAAGGAAGAGATCTTTTGATTCTCTGTGGAGGATGAGAGGATGTCATCCGATGCATCAGATTCAAACAGATTACCATGCGAAACAACTACAAATATATTCTTTTCTGTTCTTTTGAGATCACTTGTTTCAATTTTTCTTAAATATAAGTATTTTTCGAAATACTTTAAGAGAAGCAAAGTACGTTCCAAAATTTACGACAAACAATCGAGTCAGAGAAGAAAAGGATTATTTACGTGAAAGTAAGAACTCTCTGCATGAAACCTTGCATTGCCATGCCTGATAATTATCGTTACGATAATAAACTCGTATCGAACTACATTTCCAAAAACATGAAGACATAAAATTGCAGCTTTTTTGTTTCTTTGTTTCGTGCTAATATTTATAATTATAATAAATATTATCAGTCTGTCAAAACTTTCTCCTAAATCGAAGAGGCGACAGACACTTGACTAAGTTGTGACTAATACAAAAATTACAAAATAATAATTCTTCAAAATAATGCTCTCCTCACATCCCAACGTAGATCTCGCACTGGTGTTCATCAATCGGCACGCCATTCAATTATAAATCACCTCACCTATTGTATCAAATTTCAACACTAAATAACGCTCCACCGTTTGAATCGTTTCCAGGTGTTAAGCAAGATACCAGGAGCAAAGTAATGGCGGACGGAGCAGCAACGGACAAGAACGGCGACCAGGCGATCGGACACTCGAAATCGGCTGAAGAAAGGAGCAAACACTATACTGCCAAAGGTTTCTCTGCTACTCTATTATCCACTGGTGACACTCCACTTTGTTCTCTTTCCCGAATTACTCTACCTCAAACGTAGATGAAGCGACGCTGAACACAACCGATCAGATCGGTCACGCCTCCGCCACGTACGCGTCGATCTTGTGATCGACCGTATAAATGTATCGACCCGATGGCTCGTTCTTCTCGTTACACCACACTGGATCACTTGCAACGCACATTAACCATCTCAACTTCATCATCATTTCGTGCACGACGATTTATTTTATTTTATTTTATTATTTTTTTTTTTTTTTCTATCTTCAAGCAATCTACGTGTATCGACTCGATTTGAAGATTTCTTAGATCCTACTCGATCTTTCTCGACGATAGAACATTAACCGACGCAGCCCACGTAAGATTATAATATAAAAAGGAAGAAGAATGTAAAAGAAAAATATGAAAACGAGGAAGACGAAGCAAATCGGCACGAGCAACGAGGAACAAAAATAAAGGAAGAATTTTTAAAGGTAGTTCATGGAAGATGTTCCTTCTAAGGAACGAAAGATAATTGGGTACGCAGTGAACGTATACCGGCATTATTTACGAATCTATTGTGATTGATAACTCTCGATCATTGTGTTCAACTTCATAAATAAGGAACTTAAAGAAGGGGAGAAGAGAAAGGGTAAAACGTTCGTGCGGAGTAGGCGACGTGGAAGTCAACTGTCCGTAGTCGTTGTACATACTCATAGTAACGTTGTGTATCATAGCAACTGGGGTTTCTACCTTGCTTAGAACGAGACGCGTCGAACGAGGAGAAAAATTGCTCGTTTTCGATGGTTCTTAATTTTGGGATACTTGAAAGGAAGGTTAAAGGTGTTGCGTAGAACTTGTTCGCGTTGGTTCGAAGAATTTAACATGAAATTATTTAACGTGGTTTTCGGTAAATATATAATTTAATCGGAGAGGCGAGGATTGAATAGGAACTGGTTAAAATTGTGTAGAAATTGTTGAATAGTTTCTATTTGTATTCAGGAGACTTAGTTCGGGAGGAAATCGATTTAACGATAAGCGTCCATCACTTGGCTACTGTCCTGTGATTTTACTTTCTACTAAACAAAGTACGGTCGTACATTTTTTTTCTAAATTGCACTGCGCGTTCCTCTAACGTATTAATTTTTCTAATTATTATGTGTGTGCGTGCGTGCGTGATTGCAAATGTTCAAATAAGACGTTGATAAAATTAGTAATTCATAACTACTGAATACAAACAAATGAAAAAAAAAATTACTTTAGAGATATTAAAAAAAAATACTTAGTCGGGTGTTTAAAACTAATTTCATTAACAAATTTCTTTTACTATGTTTAACTAAACTTCTTCGATATAACTGTAACATATACCAAAAACTACCAACCTAAAGCGCAACACTGTTTCAATAACCAGCAATCTGATGCTCCAACAATTAACGAAAAAAAAAAAAAAAGGAAAAAAAGAAACAAAATTCTACAATTTTTTAAAGAATAGAAAAATGTAAACGACCATTGAAGTATCCTCGTTCGATCCGCGATCGCACTCGAAATTCTCTCGGTTGACCACGCATCGGAATCAATCGTGTTCCCGACACTAAATGTACTCTCCAAACCGAAGAAAGTGCCAACCAATTTGTAAATACAGTATCGTCTCGCCTCCGTGTAGCAGAATGGATGATAATTTTCTATTGTGTAACGAGCATTCTGTTGTGCCGCACCTGTTTTTCCGATTCGGTTCGCAATAGTGCTCGCATCCCAAAGCAAAACTTGTACGTACGATAACTTTTGTTTCGAGATGAATGCTCGAGACGGACGATTACACCGCGCGAGAAGAAAAATGTCTTGGCATCGCGATTACGATGATAGGATCGTAGCTGACAAAGGCTACGATATCGGGCGTCGCCGAGTACAAATTCGATTGTCCTGTCCCGATGTATAACGCTAGTGCTCGGTTAAATTTGAATCAAACGGGTTCGCGCGTTAAAATTCTCACGGACAGGAGTAACATTTTTGTTTTAGGAATTAATTCTTAAACAGCGGGACGATGAAATAGAATTGATGCGACGATAGTAAGATGGACGCGACTAGACGATAAAAATGAGTTCAAACATATAACATAGATTGGATTAGTTTTAACAGTGATCAATTTTATGGTCGGACTCATTTTCATTGGGAAAATCTCATCAATTGAAATTATTTTTATTAAGATAGAATGAAAATTATAGAAATTGACATTTTTGTTATTGGATATCTGACTGGTGTGGATGGGTCGTTGAAATTTAATTGGACAGATTTCGGTCAAATTTAACCGGGAATTAGTGTATTTGATGCTCACGAAAGATAATTAGGAGGAAAAGAGCGCTTTGCTTGGATTGGTTTGAAGATATTTTCAGGTGGTTTTATTTTAATGATTTTGAACCTTGTGAAATGTTATTATTGCAGAGATTTATTTATTATTATTTTTTAAATATATATTTTATTTAAAACCAATATCATTCATAATATCTTCATCTATATTTTGTTCCACGTCAGATAAATGAAATATTGTAACCAAAATGAAAGTAAAGAATATTCTTTTATTTGAAATATTAATATCAACAATGAAGAGTCTTCAAACCAATACGAAAAGAACAAATCCTCTTTCTCTCGAAAAAGACTGTCGCGAGCATCTAAACGCTGTAAAGGGAAGTGCAAAGACGTAACATCGTCGTTCGTCACTAAAGTCTTCCCAACAAATACACAAACAAACAAACAAAAATAAAGCAAACAAGAAAGTGTAGTACATTTAGAACAGTACAAACGAGATGACAGAGTGAACTAATTTCAAAATGAAATTATATTCAATGAAGAATTAGAATGAAAAAAAAAAAAAAAGAAGTATGAAGTCGTAATCCGTAAGTGCAAGGTCCACGTCTATATAGTATTTTTATTATAATAAGAAGCGATCGAAGCTGTAAATGCCGATTATATAAAAGAAAAAAGAAAAAAAAAAAAAAAAAAAAA
>SMSQ01000233.1:12099-48955 GCA_019453375.1 Ctenoplectra terminalis
GAAGGAACTGACTGATAATTACTCGTAGAAATTAACTGTTTCTTGTGATTTCGTCAAACAATCAACGAACACAGAGATCACATTTGATCGCGTTCTAAGAAATTCATCCTCGGTGGATTTTAAGTAAAAAATGTTTGTTTCCTTGCGGCTAGTTCGCCAATTAAAAGTTGAAATTAATTCGCCAGTTCTTTCTCTCGTTCAGGAACAAACGTGTAGACAATTTTCTACAACACAAATTCCGATATTTTCTGTGAAACCTTTCATTCGCGTAAACGGAAGACTTTCTTCAAGCTTGAATAACAATTCGCGAGAATCTCTACGTTCATTCCATACGCTCGAGGGAGCTTGTGATCCCGTCGAAACATTACTTCTATGATAATACTACAAATTACCCTTGCGTAGTTAAAAAGGTGAAGAAGGAAAGAAAAGAATAAAAAAAAGAAAAGAAAAGGAAAAAAAAAAGAAAAGTCGTTCGAGCCTAGTTAAGCGAGTCGCGAAAAGATAGCGTAGCTACGTTTTTTCGATCATAGCGTAAGGTGTTTGTTTTATTGTACGTTTACGTAATTTGTGACAGAATATTTGATTAATACTTTACTAACCAAATGTCAATATTTTACTAACAATTGAGGATCGATTCGAAAGAATCGTCTTATTTCGTATATTAATAGGGAATAATTAACACTCGCCGTTTTGGCCTTCGAAGAATTAACAGATTCGTGTAAGTAATTATTTGAATGTGTATCATAATTATTATGATCGTGGTTTTATTTTTTTATGTTCTTGTATCTGCTTTTGTTTCGATTAGCAACACACCTAAAAATTCATTATTATCTTTTCTAAGTATTAATAAAGCTTTAAAGTCGTTTAGAATACCGTTGTGTTCGGTGACTTCGATGCATGGTAAAGAAAGAAGCTAAACAGATTTCTTTCGTTCTCAGTTTTTGTTTTTTTTTTTTTCCAGATCTGTATTTATGTTAGATATATTTGTACATATTTACTGTTTATATTTGTTATTGACAAATGATCACGTATGCAATTTCTATATATTTTTTTATATGTATTTATTCATTTTATTCCACGTGAAATAAAACGGTGTTGCTAATTCAAGCAAAATACTGGTATACTCTTTTAAATGAATCTATTTTTCACTCCAGCAATTGAGAACGTTGCAGAAAATCCTTTAACGCGTTAACTATAATATTATCATTGACAACGTTAATATTCTTGATCACAATTGACGTAACAATACGTCGCTTGAAACTTGTTTTAAAATTAACGATAAATACTACAATAATCAAAACGAAACAATTAAAATTAAAAACAAAACTTAGTAATAATTAGATTCTAAATTAAAAACGCTGCGTCGCGTAAGTTTTCGACGCGTGAAATATTGAAAAAGTGAAAAAGAAAATAATAAATGACACGCCATGAATTTGAGAATTCGGTTCCATACATTTGTTTCGTTTTATGTACGTATGGAGTGTCCATACTCATGCAATCGAGAGTACCTTTATAACACAGAAATATTAATATATCGATTATATATTTTGTTCGATTATATCTTACGTTACGTTATTTAAAGCTATGTAATAATTTAAGCTAATATTATTTCTCAATATGACCTCGTAGCTTTCAGCTCGTAAATTCGTACAAAGAATCTCGATCGATAGTTACCTCGTAATTACGATCACCGTGTAAAATATACGATACGACACGTGTACACAGGAATTCCGCAATTTAAGATCGGTAATCGTGTGTTTACGTTGCGTAAGCGAGCAAACTTTAATTAAGATTCTGTTCGTTCGAGCTACACGTGTAACGATCGCGAGAACTAAAGGTCATGGATTGGTCGTTACAATCGACCCTTAAATAATCAAACAGGATGTAACTGCGTTCACCGACCTCGCCGTCCTCTTATTTTTTCAATCGATGGAACTTTTACTTTGGAATGTCATTACGGTAGAATTTGATTTATCCGAACACGTTTGTAAAACAAAACTGGATCGTTCTAATGGCAATTCACAAGTTTTTATTAACCACCATTTTTTATTCTCATAACCGGTTTCGAACCTTCGTTCGTCTATTCTTATAACCCTGCTGCGACTCTTGAGTCTTTTTCGACGTAATCAGGATTCACGTTTCTTAAAAATTCCTAATTTTTAAAACATGTATGTATAAGTTGCTATTTAATATATTAGGTTGTCCCGAAAGTTCCTTCCGTTATCTTCACGCAATGCTTTCGTCTAGCAATGTTTAGATAAACATTCGGCCTTATTTGTTAAACGAGAGATGGAGGGAAAAAATAGCGGAAAATGAATCCTGTATAAAATAATAATATATCGTAAAACGTTAAATATTATGTATCCATTACTTATTAATAAAACGAAAGAAACTGTTGGGACAACCTAATATGTAGCTTCTCGTGTTTATTCTGTGCCATGGATTTGCTTTTTTTTTTAATTGGGAAACTATTTTAAAGAAACGAGAGCATGATTGAAGCGAACAAACCTTGAAGACCGTAGCAGGATTAATTGTGAATATAATAATATAATTAGAAAAATTAGCGAAGTCAAGCAGTGGTTCGGAGAAGAGCTGAAGTGAAATTCTGTTCTAATAAACGGAGTTCTGCTGTACTCGTATTAGTTTGAATTGATGAAAACTAATGACGATGAAACGGTGGTTTAATAATAAAATGTTAACTCTGATTTCATTATTCGTTACTGATAAAGTCTTCAAATTCTCGCGATTAATGAAATTATAAATATTAGATTAGAAAATGGTACGTCCAATTTTTCGTAAGTCTTCGAGAAAAGATTAAATGATCCAAGCGCAGCGTTAATTTTTATTAAATTTTTTCCTAATATTTCACGATGAACGAAAGATAAAATAAAAGTTTGAGATTCTTAAATCGTTTAATTGGCGCTATTAATATCTTTTCATTATTTTTTTTCAAACGTAATTCTTTTATATTGGGTTTGAGCAACTTAAAAATAGAATACAAATTTTTTGAGACTCAATATTTCCTAGATGTTTTCATTTGTTATTACTTAAAGAAACAATTGAAAGCCTGTTACGATATCGAGGTAAGAGAACGGTTACAACTGCAATTTCTTGTTCAAACTATATTTTTAATTCTCCTACATCATTTTCCAACCTCGATCGAAATAAAGACGAATGGAAACCGGTAACGATATCCATGACTTTTGGTCACAAATCGCCGCGACAAGGATGCATGTGTGTGTCATTATTCGGAAGTTAACTTCGAATTGTAAATCTTCGCAAAACTCATAGCTATGTACTCAGTCTATATGTATATGTATATGTACACGTACGGAAGCGCGATGATCCTCGGCAGACGAGAATACCTGTGAAACCGACCAAAAAATTAAACGAGAAACAAAACAGAAAAAAAAGAAAAAAAAAAAGAAAAACACAAAGAAAAGAAAAAGAATTTAATAAAAAAGAAAGAAAAAAAAAATAGAGAAAATCGTAGAGCGAAGAATAAAGAAAAAAAAGGAAACAAGAGGTCGAAGGAGAAATGTTCAGGATTCTAGTTAGAAATTCCAAAATTCTATCGAAGCGTCTAGGAAGAATGAATCTAGTCTTTTGTAAAAGATGAACACGAGAATATTGTATATTTTGAGAATTACGTGCTAGAAAATGTCTCAACGCGTAGATAGAGGACAATATTAATGATTGTGTCATACTCTACTCTAATTGAAAGTAATGGAACACACACACGATATACATGCATACATACATATACGCAGACAGGTACACACGGACACACGATGTGAATTAGTGCATATTTTTAATAAATGGATACATGAAATAGAGAATTTCCTGATTAATCCGCCGATCGATCGATTCGACGCGAGAAATCAAGTTCGTTCCGATACGAACAAACATTGTAATTTTCTCGTTTCTATTTTCTTGTCTTCGCGCGTCTGTTATCCTGTGTGCTGTGACAGTGACAGTGGAAATACTGTCCTCGTATAATGATAATTGTCAATGGCGAAGTCGCAGTGTGGAAATAAATTGATTTTTCAGTCAGAGAACGATACCGATAGTTTCAACCGAACTTTTTGCCGAAAATACTTTAAGAAAAATGAATTATTTAAATATTATTGAAAGAAATACAATTTTATCGCATTACTTTCGTTTTGAATATTAGTAATAATTAATATTTATGGTAATTAAAAAAAAAAGACACATGAATTCATGCATGTGTTTGGTTGAACCAATATTCGTTTGCAGGAAAAATGAAAAGAAATTTTTTTTAAATCAACGAATAGTTGCTTACTTTAAAATATAATATTACCGAATCTATTAAAGATAGAAATTCTAAAGGTGAGAAATTTAAATCATTGATTCGATTTTTCTATAAAATTTGTTGCAGCTAGATATGCAGGATTATGATTACCTTAAGTTTAAAAAAAAAATCATCCGAAGAGTGTTTAAAAATCAAAGAAAAAGAAAAAAGTCGTTACGAGATCGTAATCATAGTGTTGTTCGTGATTAAACAACAGATCTGATTTCCACTTTATTGAACCTGTTTTGAAAATCTAATTTCTTCTTGCCTGTGTACCACCACAACGAACTGAAGAGACGATTTGTCCACCTGGTCACCGAGGTAAATTGAGACAAACAGACTTGAAGATGAAACGTTATATCCAGTATTACACTTTCGTTTTGATCACGCTCGAAATTTAAAGTTCAATCTGCATGTAATTTGGTGTTGTTAGAGAGATAATATAATTGTGAAATGAAAATTAAAAATCTTGAAAATCTTTAAGAAATATCTATCGATTTTTTCATCGAACAATCTTACGTACCTTTCTCATAAATATATTAAATATTATTGCCTTAATATCGAGATACGGAGGTATATACTATTTATTGTTCTTTTTCTAATTTTGATTTTCTTCAAAGCTTTTGTTTTTTTATTTTCACTTCACGATTATCTACGTAATAACGAGTTACTACAAAGATTATCCACATTTTCCACCTACTTTTTAATTTTATTAAAAAAAAGTAAATTGTTAAAAAATACCTCTATGACAACAGATCCTTTTTTTTTCAATAATCCTTATAGTAATTCATTATGTAAAAAAAAAAAAAATCACACGCGAAGGGATACGATGGACACTCTACCAGTTCTGATATTCATAAAAAACATATTTAATATACTCATAGTTTCACATTCGTACGTCATTACACCACGTAATAACTTGCTTGCAATTAAGAAACTCGAGTTACTATATAATTCCTAGTGTCATTAATAATTACAAAGTAATTTAATACTGCCTTTTCACCCGGGAAAGAAAATTCCCTTTATAACATAGAATTTATTCAGAAAAACATGTTTCGAACCTCTATTTACACGCAGTGTTCACGTTTCCTCCTTTTTCTTTTCTTTTTTTTCCATAAAATTTCACAGCGCTATACAACACATATCCCCTAAAGACCACGCAACAACATCAGTGACCAATTTCTAAGCTCTAAATCTTAATTCCCGCCTTAATTATGCTCGTACACCGATTGAAATCGAAATCTCCAAGTGAAAACAATTCAAAATCATTCGTACCCCTTCGCATCGAGTTCCCATTATTTATTTATCTTTTTTTTTCTTTTTTTTTTCTTTTCTTAAAACCATCGTTTTCTCTAAAAAAAAAAAAAATCGTTAATGATCGATTATAGCCTCTAATTCCTTACCACGCGTCGATGATTATATCGGATCACCGACCACAGATCTGCGTTCAAGGCGGATATAAGGAGGACTGGGCAACGCTACACGCTTACGTTTTTATTGTAATAGATTGTATTGAAATTTGTCGCACTCTTTTTGAAAACAAAAAGTGTTGCACGCGGCTGGGTGCTCGACCCACGTGTGTCACGCTCTCTCTCTCGTATCTTTTTTTCGCATTTCTTCCGCATTTCTTTCGCATTAATTTGTTCTCCATATTTCTCACCCACTCTCACATTCTTTCTTCCTCTCTTTCAGAAAAAGAAAAAGAAAAAAAAATAATAAAAAAAAAAGTAAAAAGAAAAAAAAACACGCAACAAGTTCGTTCGAAGAGGTTCGTGAGATATATACCGTGTTTCATATATACCTGCGATGGTATATAACAAAATTCGACATAGACTACAACAACAACAACACTCTTACTAGAACGCACAGACATACTTTTTTTTTTATTTCATCTTTTTTTGTTTTCTTTTTTTACTCCTCGTTGCTCCATTCACACGAGAAATATAATCTACAGGCTCTATTATCACGAGGAATATACAAGACACGCTGGAGTTTCAGTTTTTCCGTTTCCCAAAACTCTTCTTTTTTGTTACACGCTCTCTTTTCTCGTGTCCCTATCTTCTCTTCTTTTCTTTCTCTCGCTTTCCTTCTCACGTTTCTACATTCTTTTGTCTCTCGTATTCAATATAATTATATCTCGTGATTTTTCGTTTCTTTTTTTTTTTTCTTCCTACCACTCTTGACTCTCGCTCGCTCTCATCCTTCCTCTCTTTCTGTCTCTCACTCTCTCTCCCTCTCGTAATTCTATGTACAATTAGGTTTCCCTTACGATTTTTTTTTTGTTTTTTTTTGTTTGTTTTTTTTTTTCTTTTTTTTAGGATGTTAGTAAATAATAGCATCGTACGTCTACGCTGTAAACGGTTTAACAGTTTTTTTTGTTTTTTTCTTTTTGCTTAAACGCTATAGTGCTAAGTAATCGTGTTTAATTACTTATATCACATTGTTCATGTACACATAAATTCCCCGCACGTTCCTCCGTTACTTTCTCTCCTCATCCATTGATTTTGTTCCCGAAGGTTCTCGCTGACCGACGAGATTTCGTTTTGTTCTTGTTTCTTCTCTTCTTTCTCTTAACTCTTTTTTTTTTCTTTTCCTTTAATTATGTACAAAAAGGATATTTTTATCGTTTTACTCTCCTCTTTCTCTCTTTCTCTGTACTCGCTTCCTGCGTCTGCTATTTAACAGCAAACGTGGACACGGTTCCGCTTTGATTCGTCCTGTAACCAACTTCTTTTCCTTTATTCATTCTTCGCCTGAACGCAAGACGAGTACTTATGAATTTCTTTTTCTTTTATTATTATTATTTAACACGTTCCACGATTTATAATAATCTTCAACGGTCGACGGAAGCAAAACTTTCGTTGAGCAAACAAAGACATACCTTCCTACATTCTTTTACGTTCGGACAATTAAAAATTCAGCACGAGTACAATTTTTTTCCCAATTAAACAGTAATTTCTTTTTATACCGGACAAAGAACGTGTTAAATTTTCTTGCAATTTTTCTCTCTTCTTGTTCCTCGTTTCAATACTCTTCAAAGGCTACTTCACATGGGCCACGTGTTTCACCGATGAAATAATTTGAGAATTAATTTTGTAGAAATAATAACAGAGGTAAAAAAGAAAAAAATTGTAAAACAGTTGGCCCTCTATAATTTTCTTTGCCTGTCGGGGAAAAACAAACGATTGATTGCTTTAATCTGAAAGTCTCTTACTTTAATTTGAAAATTTGTTTTGACCAATAACTGTTACGGATGGACTGTCCGATATTCGTACAGCGGTGTAGTGATAAAATTGATTAATGCAGCGATAAGCAAATCGAACGAAATTATATAAGTATGTAATTTCTAAGTGACATGGCGCTATAGAGGGTTAAGGCCGACTTTTGTCCCCGCGATATCGCTGCGATGATACGTTTGTCTTCGTTACTTTTCGACTTTGAAAACGAAGAAAGATATGTGATCGCAGCGAGATTACGTGGACAAATGTCGCTCGTCTGTATCGAGCATAAATAATCCTCTATGGGACCGTGTGACTTAAAAGTTACAAACTGATGTATCTATATTTGAAAAAATTAATTTTATTCAGTTATCGCTGTACTACTAAATTTAATTACTGTATTATTCTAGCGACACCACGATCCATCTACACTAATTATTAATTAAAACATTTTCAAATCGAAGCGAAAAACTGTGATCGATCGTAATTTTTTCTCCGATAAGCAGACAAAATTCGGGCTATAGAGGGTTAATAGTGTGACTCGCTTTGCGTTCGGCGAACAAACAACCCTCGTCCGCGCTTTCTATTGCTCGATTCTTGCGTAGCGTGTTAAAAGAATGCCCCCAACATCTAGTACAACTATTTACATCCATTGCACGATTCGTAAGGTTTGAATATAATTGAAAAATAAAAATAAAATAAAATAAAATAAATGATGTGCCGAATTACAATTCGAAAGCCCAGCGGAGCAATAGTTTGGTCGTGTTAAAACAATAAGGAGGGAACGAAAATGACTAGTGCGCGCGCCTAATTCGGTGTTCTCGAGAAATTTATCATCTATCCGGAAAATCCCGTGAAATCTCTTTTCAGTAAATTGAAACAGTCCTCGTTGCGTGAACAAGAGACGAAAATGGAAACGCATTCCCTCGAAAGACACGACTTTTTAATTTTATTCTTTTTACGAAAACCTCGAAGTTGACCGCGGAGTGCATGTCGTTAGCAATGGACGACTGATTAACACTTTATCTACCTGCTTTTGTCACGGAATACTCCGATTATCATTTTTAATATTTATAGATCAATTACGAATGAATTTACATATAGAGTGTTTTTGAAAAAAGAAAGGAAAAAAGTAAAATGGTTCGCTTTCGTTATAAAGTATGAATTCATACAGTGATTTATGCGAAACTTGTGCTCTGAATTAAACATTAAAGGAGCTGTTATGAAGAGTTCTGGAAAAAATGATTGTAATTTGATTGGTGATTAATTTAAATAATTGTTTGTTTGATGATTAACCCTCTATGGGACCGTGTGACTTAAAAGTTACAAACTGATGTATCTATATTTTTAAAAATTAATTTTGTTCAGTTATCACTGTACGATTAAATTTAATTACTGTATTACTGTAGCGACACCACGGTCCATCTACACATTTTCAAATCAAAGTGAAAAACTGTAATCAATCGTAATTTTTTCTCCAATAAGCAAACAAAATTCAGGCTATAGAGGGTTAATGGATATTGTAACATCTTTTAACTTTTCAGAAATGAGCTAAGTTTTCTTATTTCTTCTAATGTCATGTAATCAAACTACGTGAAATTAATTTTAAAAGACTTGTAAACTTAATTCAATACAAGATTCGATCGCATAAAAATCTGTGCAATGATTATGGACGCGAAAAACGACGCTATCGATCCTTAATAAGTTAATATCTAAAGAAAATTCATTTGTCAACCAATAAATAAAATACTGAAGAATGTGTAAATTAGTTACCCTAAAGTTGTTATAATTTTTTATCCAGTACCATATATTATTCCGAATCTTTAGCTACAAAAAAAAAAAAGAAAAAAAGAAAGAAAATGTGAATTATCCGTATAATCATTCGTAAGTTCACCAATAAGTACCAAAATTGAAAGTATCGAGTATTGAAGTTCAGTAGGTAAAGTGTTAAATCGATTTCGTAAAAAGGAAATAAAATAAAATAATACGGGTTTAGACACATGCATCGAATCTAAAAATCTAAACGAAGAAAATGTATAAAGTGAAACGAGGATTCGATGGAAATATTGAACGATCGAAACCTGACAAGCTTTCGAATCTGTGTATTCGTCGTAGATCGAAACGTGAAAAAGTCACCGTTGGCTATGGAACGCTGTAATATAACGAAACAAAAATTGTTTCAATCTGGAGGTCTGTAAAACGCACGTAGACGAATTACTTTGCCGCAAAATAATGTTAAATTCTTTGAGCACGGAATACTGCCTAAAAAAAGGACAGTAGGTTGTTAACACTAGGTTTACGGGCATTGATTGGATCATTTTGACGGGTACATTGAAATATAAATTTTTTGTAATATCATTGGTTCGGTTTACCTCAAATTAATAGATTTCCATAAGCAGAAATTTATTTAGTCCATTTTTCTATGTAAATTTCATTTTGAGTTTGTATTTTTCTCACGCATGATTATTAAACTTGAGCACGAAATTTGAACTGCGTCAAACTGACGGGTTCCGTAAATCTAGTGTTAAGAAAGGAACAGTACACTGTTTGATAAAATTCTGTTTCTAGATATTATAAATTTCGCAAACATACGCCGTAAGAAATTAATTCAAGAATGTATTTTATCGAAACGATTCCGAGTAAACAGAATGCAGCTACATATTTCATATCGTTTAACGCGTCCACGCAAGAGTAAGATCGAATAACTATATCAAATTCAAATATTCATCTATCAAACAGGAATATTTAATATACCAAGACGGAATTTAAATAATGCGCTTAAGGTGCTACTGGAAACTTGAAGAAAATCACTTTTCTAAATTATTTGATCGCTCGATAAAATATCTTGTACTTAAAAATTACCAAGATATAATAACATACAAAACTACGGTCACTTAGATTCGTTAAAAATATTGCTATGTTAAATACACGGTATTTCTTTAAATAACTGGTGCTTCCTTCGTTCCAGAAACGTGATTCTCCGGTCGTTTCGAGTAGCGTGAATCTTTATTACAGAATGAACGCGTTTAAACGTTATTTCAAGCTTTTGGTGACCTTTTCAACGTTTCAAAAAACCAGTTCCGTGAGATATGCCGAGTTTACCAAGTGTATCAGGCATTTGATTTCCCTCTAGAAACGATATTGCTCTCCGCTAATCAATAACTTAATAAATCCTTTAACGAATTTTCTCGATAGATCTAGAGACACAGCGCCCACGCATGTTACATACTTAGTAATCAGCGCTTAAACTGACCAAAGCCTTTGATTAAATAATTTAAAAAATAAAAAAAAAAAAAACAAGATATATATATATATATATATGCGTGTATACGCAGATACAAGTTAATAATAATACTAGTGTACAAATCGTGATATTCTGAAAGAGACCGTTAACAGTCACATGCATACTCACACACAGGCACGCGCGTATAAAAACTCGATTTACACCGCTTTCGAACACTTGGCATTGCTTTTGCGCGTTATCGGCGAATTCGAAACGAATTTATTGTTGTGATCTTTTCTTCAGGTTACGCATTACCCGACAGGAAAGGAAAATAAACCTGCACTCCTTGGAATGATGCACATTATTTTGATTTTTTTTTTTTTTTTTCGAAATAAAACCGTAACTAATAAACAAATTGCTAATAAATCAATATATCGTACTATTGTTGAGACAGTGATGGTTTCTTTAATATATTATTCGATTTAATTTTTTTTTTCTCTCTCTTTTTTTTTTTTTTGTCGGTTGAAATTAATTAATCGTGTTAAAGAAAAGATAAACGTAAAAGTGTATAAGTAAAAAAAGAGAATCCAACAGATTTGTGGTCATAAGAGAGCTTACTCTTTGTACTGTTGCAATAAGTTTTGATAAGCTACGGATACAGCAATGAGATTAAGTTAATAACCACACCTAAAGTCAGTTGAAAGATGAACTGAGATATAACCAAAAGTAAGTTCGTGACATTCGCAGAGCAAGTGTTGCGTTTCACTATTTTGTATCGTTTAATCTATCCAAGCTGAATAACCACCGTTAACGGTCTCGCATCGAGTATATCGAATGAAAGCTCAAAAAACTTAATATTGCAAGATGAAACGTAAATCATTCTTTTTTTTTTTTTCCTTTACTTAGGCATAGAAAAAAGAAACAATTTAAAATAGTACGGTAAACGAGTACATGTATACAATAATTCTGATTTTCTCTTGTAACGCGAATCAAAAGGTTTACTCTCCTGGTTCGATCGTTTGAACACTTGCAGCAAAATATTATGCAAAATATAATGTTTCATCCGCGATCCGAACGAGAGCTCCTGTTATGTACACATTTCTTCAGAAACCGAACTACTATATCGTTAAAAACGTACGCATACATATTTCGTTTTAATGTTTTTTCTTATTTTCGTTTCTTTCTTTTTTTTTCTCTTCTTTGCTTTTTACAAAAAAAAAAAAACAAAAAAAAAACAGTCACAGGCGAGCGTTCTCTCGAAATGAACCCGATAAAAATATCAAAATTAAGAGGGCGAACATTTTTTGCTTATGCTCAGTGTTGCATTTTGTAGAATAAATAGAAACGAATAAATACTTGAGCACATTTTATACATAGAAAAAAGAAAAAAAAAAAAAATGTCCTTTTTCCTTGGCGTGCATCTGACGCGACGGAAATCGAATTTATCATCTAATTTCCGAAAGTAAATTACAGGTGTAAACGATAATCGTTTGTCCACAGCCACTATTTAACATATATGATTAATTTAAAAGCGCAAGCATATTTATCATCCATCCGATTTCAAGATTTCGGTCAATTTGAAATATTTAAACCAATCTTATATATCATACAATTCTTTAATTTAACATCACTCTCTAAACACAGTCGTTTAGTTTCTTCTTTGCTGAACTTCCTCAATTGCAACAAGGTACCAAAAAAAAAGAAACAGTATGAACCTCTCATACACTGCGGTCAAGCAATTTAAAAATCATGCGAACAACATTCTACTATTACGAGTCAAAAACCTTTTCGTCTGTCAATGGAATTCATTCGTAATACTATACATGATAACATATACAATTTAAAGTCATTCCGTGAAAGAAATCTCTTGACAGTAAACGTTACCACCGAACCAATCACGGATCATTCTACTTTTTCCGGAGCTCTGTTTCGTTTCAACCTTAAAGAAACACAATGGTTCACAAGTGGATCGTTGAAATTTTGAATCTGCAAACATTAAATGCTCACGTTGATAGAATATCATCACGTACACCAGGGTCGTACATTCTCTTCCTTTCCCTTCTGCTTCTGGATAACGCGAAGAAAAATCATTTCCCTTTCAAGCTGCCTTATCGGTATTCATTTCCGTGACGTATCGCGAGCTCGTTCAATTTCCGCGCGAACTTTACCTTCGATAAGTACTTCTCTGAAGCATTCGAGGTACCATGCACAATCGCGCAAGTTGAGCAACGGCATTTTCAACACCTTCACACATCTCAGTCGGCTCGTTCTTTGGAAGAGCATAAACATTCGAAATTCAGAACACGAAGGAACGCAAGTGAAGTTTTAAAAAATAGGAAATTCTCCTTCGATGTCGGGAATAGCATGACGGACAGAGTTCTCGTATCGATCACCTCTCTTATGTTAATCAGGTCTGCCGTATTAACGTCACCTTCCATCGACACTTCGAATCGATCGTGCATAGTCGTCGGCCCTATACACGCGAAACGCTTTGAATAATAACGAAACGTGGACACGTGTTGATTAAACATCGATCTATCGTAATCTCTGTAGCTTCGTGCTTCGATACACCTCGCTGTAGCTATTTCTCAAGCTAGTTTCACTTTCTTTTGATTCTGTCAGACGGTCGAGTGTGTGGTCGAGGAAGGTTGTGTACTGGAAGCTGTCGTCGATTGCGGCGTCGATGTTGAGGGTGAGCTCACGACGACAACAGGCTTCACCAGGGTGGTGGTGTTTATATACTGAGCGTTCACGATAGGCATTTGTGCCACGGATTTGAGGATCGGGGTCGTGATCATTTTTCCCGCAAGGCTCGAGGGGGCTAGGATATGAGCAGTCACTTGGTTCCCTTGCGAGACAACGGTCATCGGCGTGACGATCGGCGTCAAGCCGGAAAGGGGTGTGTGTGGACCAACGATGTGAGCTATACCCTCTGTGGACGGAGCATTCTGCATTACTGTCGAACCTGGTTTACCTGCTGTAGTTTGAAGCGACACACCTGCGTGGCTCAGCGTCAATCCTGCAACCCATAAGGGTAATTACACCGTGAGATGAATTATAATATTTTATATTTTAAATAGACTACTAGAACTTTAACCCTTTCGCTGCGAAGGATGTATTAGGTTGTTACATATGAAATCTCCAATTTTATATGATTATATAATGAATAGTAGCATTAAATGGCACTTATTGTACACGAATATAAAACTGGAAGTTAGCTCGATTCAACGTGATTCATAGATGGGCAACTGTTTTAAAATAAAACGGGAAACGGTGAAACAAAGCGAACAATGAATAGAATACTAATTCGAGTAACTCTTTTTGTATGAATTTAAATTATACCATAATGCAATAGAAGTTTGTGAATCAAAATGATCGTGAACGTAAAATCTTTTTGTAAAATTATTTTTTTTAAATATACCCTGCACCTTTCGAGCGCAAAAGATTCGTTTTTCTGTCAGCCATTTTCAAAGCAACCCGTGTACGAATATAACAAACGGGTCGCTCTGCAAATGAATATTTTAATTTAGCACCAATTCATTACAAAATCGTAACAGTACGACCTCGTCTTTGGTGTTGATGCTGTTTAACGGTAGACCCGAGAAAGAATATTGAAGAAGGAAAAAGGAAAAGAAACGAGATTACGTAATAGATCCATGCGTTAAACGCGTGAGTAATACCATCGGGTCAGACTTTCATTTTATAGGAACTGAATGGTTAGGCGATAACTTGCGAGAATTAGTATCTTACGCGATCCCTCTGGTGGCGAGTGTAGGAGGATCTCTACAGTATCTTTCAATTATGGTATGGACATACGTAATACGAGGTGAAATATGTCGAACGACTTATAAGTCAAACGTAAGACAGAATAAGATAAGAAATGAGACGGAAGATATTCAATATAAAGCATTACCATTTGCCGGGAGTATGTTCAATTCCGCGCCACCGGGAAGTCTAGTCAGCTCCGATCCATTTCCGCCTACAAGCGTCACACCGCCGACCATTTTATGCGTGGATTGCGCATCTCCCGCTCTTATCCTTGTTTGAGCGTCTATAACAGAATTAACAATTGCTACATTACCCAACAGCCAAGGTATTAACTCAGTGCTGTCCATGAATTAAACTCTTTACACGAGTATATTCTTTTCTACACCAACATTTCTCAACCTTGTTGCCGCGCGGCTCAACAAATTTCTTTGTAATAGTACCGTGGCGCAAATATATTTATGCATAAAATTGTTAAAAGTCTGATGGATCGGTATCGCTGTATATTATATAAATACATCAAATCGGTTTACCGTTATCCCGAGCCTCTGGCTCGCTCTTTGTGTCTTAGACTCGTTATAGAACAAAGTTAAGCTGAATGTAGCCAAACAGCTATCATTTCACGGCCTATTAACTCTTTTACCGCGGTGGTCAGAAGACTGAGAGCGTTCTTAGTGTACAGATCGATATGGTTTCTGTTAATAGAACAGAAATATAGGTATTCAAATTTAAGTATATTATACAGTGAAATATGGTAGTACAACGCGTGTAAATGAAAATAAAAATAATTCTATGCTATAGAAAATATCTATGTTCAATTTTAACAAATAAGTACTTAATTTCTGAGGGCGTGTATATATGCATAGGTTCTTCGCAACGAAAGGGTTAAAGATTTAAGCGATCCAATATCGAGCCGCAGCCCACAGATTGAGAAACGTTGTTCTACATCCCTTTACAAAAATCTTACAAATTCTTATATCTAACGTCTTCCGTCCAAGATGCATCGTGTCAGAAACCGCGTGCGTGTAGCGTACGAGGCAGGTACGATTCGAATCCTTCTACGATATTTCGCGCCAAAGACGTGTATTCTATATTAGACAACGGACTAATTTCTAGGCATCACGACGAATACAAATCGCAACGAGAACGTGACGGTGACGACTCCGGGACAGGTGTCCATTATTTTACATTTGTCGCAGCTCGAAAGCGTACGCGTCTCTGACGCGAGGCTATCGTGGACAGAACGCTTAACGCAACGCCACCCAACTTAAGCATTAACAATGATGAAGACAAAATAGCGGATGCTTCCTAGACTCCAGAGTTTAATTTGAACAGCACTGACTAAACATATATCAATATTGATAAAATCTATCGGACGTTTCTCCGATTAACGACACGCAAAACTGGCAATTACACGGTGTACGCAAAATCGTCTACAAACTACTCACTCGTCACATTAAGTGCAGGAGAATGTGTAGCGAGAACTAATGGCCTTCCCTCGTTTGCCGAGTGCACAAATGTAACTGGCCTGACGTCATTAGCGGACGACTGCACGGCTAGGGCCAACGGCCTGTCGTTGTTGGACAGATTAGAATGCATGAACGTTACTCTGTTGTCGTTGGCCGTGGACGAGTGAACGACCAGCGTTACAGGCCTTGGCTCACTTCCAGTGTTCGATTGCACAGCGATGAGCGGCCTCGATTGATCCGACGAGTTTTGCACGGCCAACGTGAGCGGCCTGGTCTCGTTGTTTCCCGCGGTGTGAGTGACCAGAAGCTGCCTCGTGTCACCGGGTATCACCCTGAGGCTTGACCCTATGTGTTGAAGCGTTGGGACGATCGTCGGTAAACCTTGACTCGTGTTCAATATCTGAGCACTGATCGGCAGGTGCAGTTGATGAGGCTGCTGCACTATACCCGTTGGCGAAGTGTTAACTTTCTCCTAGAATGGAAATGTTGTGTGTTATTTGAGGGTGAAGCGAGCTTAGGACTTTCCGACACGATGGATGGTTCGCATGTATGTTTCGTATATTTGAAGATACAGGGTGTTAACAAAATTCAAAAGACAGCTATAAATATAAAAATAATTTCTCTTTTTAACCAACTTTTTAACCAGCTTCGAATAAATATATCAAAAAGTTTATTTGCTGCGTGCAGCTACTGTTTTTTTATTGTGTTATACGGAGACCCACGAACGACCCATCTACATTTTATTGGAACAATTTTACAAAAAAAATAAAAAAAAAAAAGATCGAATATTGTATAATTTGAAAAATAAATGTCACACTGCTTAATAACCAATTTATATACACATATTCGTATATAAGGTTACAAATAGCCAATGCGTATTTTTTTATTCTTGCACCGTTTCCACACACAACGCTAAAAACGCACGTTGTGCCCAAGCGGGCTTTTCTTATTCGGTGCTTTATATTATTACTTCATATAAGTTATATTCTTTTATACACAGAAAAAGGAATTACCCCAGGAAGTTTACTTAAAAAACCTGGGATTCGAACCCGGAACTTTCGGATTATCAGTCGCGAATTTAACCGGCCGAGCTGATCCAACCGTCTTCAAAATTTCTTTTTCAAACTGATATGTAACAGCTACTATTTATTACACACTAGGTTGCTTTAATTTCTTTTATATTAATACTAATGCGCAACCACGGTTTTACGTGAAGTGCCGTATGATGCATAAATTCTTACCACAGTCGGTATCAAAACATTTTTCTTTATTTTATTTTATTTTATTTCATTTTATTTTATTTTATTTTTTTCCCCCGGTTAGCGTAAAACGGATCAAAGAAACCTTATATGTATTACAAGATCTTGAAGTTCTGAATGTACCTGTGCAGGAGTGGGAATGCTAGGTACGGGCGTCCCAGGACTCGAACTCACAGGTGGACTTTCCCTGGAACTTGGCGCAAGGTTTATACCCTGCGTCTGACAGACAACAGCCGCAGTGGCAACCTGATTGTGAATATTGGAAGTGGTGCTAGTGGTTTGAAGTGTCTGCGGTGAACTGGCGGTGGCTGCACTGCTCAGACTACTGGTACTACTGTACCTCGTGCCACCCCGAGCGAGCCCAGTCACATCGACCTCCATGTTTTCTGAAACTTTAATAGAGAGATCGTTCAAATAAAATGGTAATCATTTTATTACACTGTATTTTTATTTTTTATCGTCGATTTTATATTTTGTTCAGAAAATTCGTTGATTATTTGCAGATTACTTTACGATTTTTATTATAAACATTTTATAAACACGATTACAAAACTTACCGCTTCTCGTGGCCGTTACATCGGTAACCGAATTCTGTTCCGGTAAAAGAGTATTAAAATCAATGTGATCCCAAGCAGCAGCTAGTTCCTTCTTCAAAGCTAATAATTTTTGTTGAGCAGCGATTTTTTCCCTGGCAAGCCTTTCCATTTCATGTTCGTATTCTCGTTCCTTCCTTCTCAACGTCTGCAACAAAATTTTCGCAATTAAAAAAAAAAAAAAGAAAAAAAAANTTTTCCCCCGGTTAGCGTAAAACGGATCAAAGAAACCTTATATGTATTACAAGATCTTGAAGTTCTGAATGTACCTGTGCAGGAGTGGGAATGCTAGGTACGGGCGTCCCAGGACTCGAACTCACAGGTGGACTTTCCCTGGAACTTGGCGCAAGGTTTATACCCTGCGTCTGACAGACAACAGCCGCAGTGGCAACCTGATTGTGAATATTGGAAGTGGTGCTAGTGGTTTGAAGTGTCTGCGGTGAACTGGCGGTGGCTGCACTGCTCAGACTACTGGTACTACTGTACCTCGTGCCACCCCGAGCGAGCCCAGTCACATCGACCTCCATGTTTTCTGAAACTTTAATAGAGAGATCGTTCAAATAAAATGGTAATCATTTTATTACACTGTATTTTTATTTTTTATCGTCGATTTTATATTTTGTTCAGAAAATTCGTCGATTATTTGCAGATTACTTTACGATTTTTATTATAAACATTTTATAAACACGATTATAAAACTTACCGCTTCTCGTGGCCGTTACATCGGTAACCGAATTCTGTTCCGGTAAAAGAGTATTAAAATCAATGTGATCCCAAGCAGCAGCTAGTTCCTTCTTCAAAGCTAATAATTTTTGTTGAGCAGCGATTTTTTCCCTGGCAAGCCTTTCCATTTCATGTTCGTATTCTCGTTCCTTCCTTCTCAACGTCTGCAACAAAATTTTCGCAATTAAAAAAAAAAAAAAGAAAAAAAAAGGAGTAATCGATAATAAAAATTAAGTTTAACAACGTTGGTAATTTTCTACGAAACGAGCATAAAATGTTTCTCGATACTCGTTTGGAGAGTAGAAAAATTAATTAAGTCTCGGTTGAAGGGGTACAGAATGCAATATGCTTTGAAGATTGTGCGACTATGTTTTTCAGACAAAATTCTGATTATTCGCGAATCAGAAAGCGCAAATATGTTTCAATCGATAATGCAATATATTTAGTTGCTCAACATTCCTGCGAATCACAGAGCTAAAATATGTATGCGCATTTTATCGGGTTCAAAATAATTTTCATGTATCGAATATGAAGTATTATCATGTTTCGCGTATAGTGATATTCCGCTTCATGATTAATCATTTTTATCGCGCAAAGGGATATCCACGTGGAACGGAATAAACAATTTTATTTTTCAATTGATACGATTAAAGAAATACGTGAATTAAATACGAGAAAAAAAAATGCTACATATCTCACACTGCCTAGATATATATTTAAAAAACAAACACACAACTGTAAATATAAAACAACTGTACATAAAACTATAAAAAATATATATTTCTCGTGGAAAATCGCAAAAGATTTCTATCATTGTAAATGCATAATATTTCAACTGCTTTGGTTATATTATCCAGTGTACTGACCCTCTGTAATTACTAAACTGCGGATTTTTATGCAAATTCAAATTTTTATGAGTATAATTTTAAATAAATAAAAGTTAGCTAGACAATTATTTTATTCGCTAAATATTATAATAATTTACTTATATATTTTTATGCATTTTTGTATTTTCAATTATTCCATAAATGCATAAAAATTCGCAGTCTAGTAATTACACTGTAATCTGGCAACATTAAAAAAGTCATCGCTATAAAATATCACAGCTTCGAAACAACGGTGCTTCGTTTCACCCTACCCAACTATAATAAACCTTCCTGTAATTATCATAGAAATAACTAATTATTCTATCATTAAATTCCGTTACATCCCTTGGAAAAACAGTGGCACGTGCGAGAAAAGCGAGAGAAAGCTGATAGAAACGTCCTCGCTTCGCTTTCAAGAATACTTCAACGTCATACGATACTCCTGCAAATTCAGAACACCTCTCCCTCGAAATACGATAAGCCTTGCATTTGACGTCAGCGTGAAAATGCGTGAAGGAACGTGCACGTGACAACGGCCACTGGCACCCAGCGTACGATGCACGCGCTTCCAGAGAAGTCGAGAAGAAAGAAAATATGCAAGGACGAAATTCCTGCCGTGTGCAAATTCGAATCTGATCAGGTGCTGCTTGTGTGCATATTCGAGCTCGCTCGGTTCGCGTCACAGGTGGTGAAAAAAGTCACGGAATGGCGAATTCGAGTCACGATAAGGAAGTTCGCAGAAGAAACAGTGCCTGCGCGAGACTGACTTCTAGGAGTCGATCTCGCGTGGCGATCAACATCTACCCTTCGTGCAATTTTATATTGTTACAAAAATTATGGAATTTTAATTTGAATGTTTAGAGAAAGTGTGGAGAAAATTTTGTACCAATCATGGGGAATATTAATATTAATATTAATATTAATATACGGAATATTATTAGTATTAATTATAATATAATTATAATATAATAATTATTACAAATATTATAATATTCTATAGTAATAAATTATATTAATGGCGTCCATCATGAGAGTCTGTTGAAAATAAAAATAAAAAAGAATAAAAATACAGTTATTTCTACCCAAAAAAGTAAGAATGAAAACTACACGAAAAATATAGTTCATAATTTTGTATAATAAAAAATCACATAAAAAGGTACTGCAATTAATTTATAAAATTTTTCCAACAAATTACGAATTGGTCATATTTGTCAGTCCCGGTGTTAAATTAATTCATAATGTAAAAAGTAGTACAAACATTTATACCCATCTATAATTACATTCGAGAACCAAGCAACGCAACTGAAACGAATTTTAAAGCCACAAGGAGGTACGAATACGTAAGAGGTAGTAACGAGCGCTAAAATACGCAACAATTTATAACCGTACACGTGTAACGTCAAAAATCTCGAGAACGTCTTTCCCTCGAAACGTGATAAGCGTTCGATTCGTCGTCAGCAAAAACGTTTCTCGCGTAGGAACGCACGTGACAGTGAGTGCCAGAGCTACCGGCACGCCGCGCCGATATAGATACACGTGGTAGAATCGTCAAGGGGGAGAGAAAAGAGAACGACGCAGTCGCGTGCAAAGAGTAACACAGACCGAAGAACAGATGACCGGGATCACCAACTTACACACGAATAATCAGAGCCAGAGAACGAGACGGGGAGTCTCTTAGCCTGGGGAAAAGAAATGACAATACTCGAGGAACGAGAGGGATGGAGCAAGATAGAGCAACACAACACGAGAGATAAGAAGAGGGGAGGAGGCAAGAAGGAGGGGGAGTGTATATTGCGAAAGAGACAGAGAGACACAGAACAGAAATAGATAGTCGGACGGAAAAGAAGGATAGGGAAGGTAAAATGAGACAGAGCAACGGACAGGAGGAGGAGGTGAGGTGGAAGGAGGACGAAGGCCGTTGTATGAATAGGCGCACGCGCGGTTTGAAAGCACGTGGGTAAACCGCCTCCAACAGGATTCGCACAACAAATATCGCGCTCGGATATACGCAAATAGCGTTTTCGTTTCTTTCTACATCTCCTCTATCTGCCACGTCGTACGTGCCGTGGCGATCGTGCATGTACTTTATTAAACTTTATCGAACCCGTGTGTGCGCGAAACTGGCGGATTTTTCGCGAACTAAGGAGAACAAAGTTAAACGCGTCCGAGGTGCCTTTTTACCCAGGGTGGATTATCAGTTTCCTTCCATTCGTATCAACGGTACGCGTGAAATATTTACTTTTTTTTTTTTTTTTCTTTTTTTTCTTTTCTTCGTCGAGCACCCTTTTACGCGGATATTTATTGGCGCGACGCGGCGACTCCGTTAAGGGAACGGCAGGTTATCGTGCCACTTAACATCTAATAATTATATTGCACTTCAACCTCTGTTCACGCGCGCTTATCGGTTGTATTCTCGATTACGAGTAAAATGAAAGGAAGCAAAAGTTAAGCGAAACGTTATCGCGGAACATGTAGATTCTGTTTTTGGATTCGAGTTGTGAACACAAACGAAATAACCCTGTTCCGCGTGTACGGTGACCGTACTAATCTCTGAAATAATACAGTAGCTTACTCAACGATCTTGAAAGTCTGGCAGCTATTCACGAAGTTATTATTGCGTCGAATATCGTGCGGCATATTTGCGTGTCGCGAAGTTTTAGGTAGAATTTTTGATTATCCTTGCTATCGAAGACGACCACGAAACACGACTGTGCTTAAAAAATCGATATTACTCTTGAAAAAATGCTATTTAGTGTACATTCGGTCACAAAATTGTCCCGGACATCTTAAGTATTAACGTTACTTCCATGAAATATTTTTTCCCCTATATATTATGATTTATCTAAACAACGTTACACACTGTTGTAAAATAAAAAAAATGTTCGTCAAAATCATTTGCAAACCTACAGTATACCAAAATTCGATTGATAAAAGGTAGTCGGATACTTTCGTGACCAACTGTATGTACAATTTTTAACAATAATTACCAGTTTTCACGAATACCAGTAAAGAACAACTAAAAGCACTCTAAAACATAACCGCGCAGCGTTTCACTAACTTATCTGTATAAATTTTTTCGAACCTTAGATAACGAGAAAAAAGAAAAAAAAAAATTTGCGAACTAATAGCTTACACCGGTAACACGTTTGAAAAGGGCACAGCCGATTGGTCATTGATCAGAAAACCAAGGAGCGACGGTCTTGCGTAATTACGCGGGAGCGTGACGTTACGGCAATTCGATATACAATTTCGATACGTCAAAACGAAACATCGTCTCTAACTTGGGAGTCGCCAACAATGGCGCCGAACGATAAAAGTTGGGATAGCAGCGTGTGCCGTACGTGCCATGCGGCGTGACACCGATGGCCGCACAGTCACGTGGAACCAATATAGGTATATCTTGTACGTGGAGGAGCGCCGTGTACGCACACGCGCGAAATTGCACGGAGCGGTGGAACGACACGAAGCACGCGAGCAGGACGAGGAAAGCGAACATCTTACGCAGTGGGGAGAAGCAGAGGGATGACCTAGAGCGAGAAAGACGAGGACCAAAGAAGACGGAAGTGTACGTGGACAATGTTGTTCGGACAGAGACGAAAGAGAGTGAGAGAGAGAGAGNATTCGATTGATAAAAGGTAGTCGGATACTTTCGTGACCAACTGTATGTACAATTTTTAACAATAATTACCAGTTTTCACGAATACCAGTAAAGAACAACTAAAAGCACTCTAAAACATAACCGCGCAGCGTTTCACTAACTTATCTGTATAAATTTTTTCGAACCTTAGATAAGGAGAAAAAAGAAAAAAAAAAATTTGCGAACTAATAGCTTACACCGGTANGTTATCGCGGAACATGTAGATTCTGTTTTTGGATTCGAGTTGTGAACACAAACGAAATAACCCTGTTCCGCGTGTACGGTGACCGTACTAATCTCTGAAATAATACAGTAGCTTACTCAACGATCTTGAAAGTCTGGCAGCTATTCACGAAGTTATTATTGCGTCGAATATCGTGCGGCATATTTGCGTGTCGCGAAGTTTTAGGTAGAATTTTTGATTATCCTTGCTATCGAAGACGACCACGAAACACGACTGTGCTTAAAAAATCGATATTACTCTTGAAAAAATGCTATTTAGTGTACATTCGGTCACAAAATTGTCCCGGACATCTTAAGTATTAACGTTACTTCCATGAAATATTTTTTCCCCTATATATTATGATTTATCTAAACAACGTTACACACTGTTGTAAAATAAAAAAAATGTTCGTCAAAATCATTTGCAAACCTACAGTATACCAAAATTCGATTGATAAAAGGTAGTCGGATACTTTCGTGACCAACTGTATGTACAATTTTTAACAATAATTACCAGTTTTCACGAATACCAGTAAAGAACAACTAAAAGCACTCTAAAACATAACCGCGCAGCGTTTCACTAACTTATCTGTATAAATTTTTTCGAACCTTAGATAACGAGAAAAAAGAAAAAAAAAAATTTGCGAACTAATAGCTTACACCGGTAACACGTTTGAAAAGGGCACAGCCGATTGGTCATTGATCAGAAAACCAAGGAGCGACGGTCTTGCGTAATTACGCGGGAGCGTGACGTTACGGCAATTCGATATACAATTTCGATACGTCAAAACGAAACATCGTCTCTAACTTGGGAGTCGCCAACAATGGCGCCGAACGATAAAAGTTGGGATAGCAGCGTGTGCCGTACGTGCCATGCGGCGTGACACCGATGGCCGCACAGTCACGTGGAACCAATATAGGTATATCTTGTACGTGGAGGAGCGCCGTGTACGCACACGCGCGAAATTGCACGGAGCGGTGGAACGACACGAAGCACGCGAGCAGGACGAGGAAAGCGAACATCTTACGCAGTGGGGAGAAGCAGAGGGATGACCTAGAGCGAGAAAGACGAGGACCAAAGAAGACGGAAGTGTACGTGGACAATGTTGTTCGGACAGAGACGAAAGAGAGTGAGAGAGAGAGAGGGGAAAAAAGAAAAGGGTGGAGATAAATGGCGGGGAGAAGGAACTGCAGAAACGAAACGCAGTAAGCTTGGGTCAGAGAGAACGCGAGATAGAAGATACACGCGGAAAGAAAGGAAAGGTCGGGAGAACGGAGGAGAAAAAGAGCGAGAGATAAGAAACGAGGCTGGGATGGAAGTGGGAGTAAAGAGACGGGAGAGACAGAGATCGAAAATACGAGGAAGTAACATGATGGTGGGGGAACAGCGTGTCTAGAAACGACCCCGTGCTCGCATAGAGCAGCGGAGAGAGTGAAGCGACGAGATTATTTGTGACAGAAGTAAAGGAGAGAAATAATAAGTTTTGGAAAAAAGTAGAATATTCGAGGTAAAGAAAGAAAAGAAAAAAAAAAAAAGAATAGGAAAAGGTAAGGAGGAAAGGTGGAAAAGAAACATGATACCACGATTTTGCACGTACCGTGGAACCGATACGTATGCCGTGTGCGCATTGGAAAGAAACAAACAGATCGTGCAGTAAGTAAACCGAGAAACATGCGCAGACCGAATGAGATGGGATACGAAGAAAGAGAGAGAGAGAGAGGGAAAGTAAACGGTCTGGAAGTGCGTAGAGGAGAGGTGACTTAATGGCAGAGAGAAATGGATATAGGAGCACGAGTAGACTGCAGAGTCGCGAGGAACAGGCCTAAAGGCCGGTGGTAGGGTTGAGTTGAATCACGAAAGAAGGGAAAGGAGGAGGTGTGGTCGACCTTCGCGGGGACGCGCGTTCTCGCGATTCTCTCTGGTCGTCGCACGTAAAGTTAATGTCCGTTTCACAACTCGTCCGAAATTGCACTGAACAATACATGCATGACTATGAACCAGTAGCGGCTCGTAAGAATAAACGGACTGTTCCGATAAAAATAAAAACGATCGATATGGATCGAAAAAAATGATTAATCGAACCAAAGGTAATTATATATTTGTTAGAAAGACTCGTTCATACGTAGCGTTGAAGATTAATAAAAAAAAAATTTTAGTTGGGTCAATTTTAATTCTTACAAATGTAAATACGATGTAACGAGTTTGTAATAGAAATGTAACGGATTAAAATGCAAATGCAAAAGTCCCAGAGGAAATGAATTGCTACGTTTGGAGTATCGGTAATCCGCGCGATGGGTTATCTCATCTTTCTCGATTAACAGTTTCTCAATTAAATATGTTGTAAAATATATATTGTATTTAATACGGGCAATAATAAAACAGGAACTTTCGTTTTTGTGCTGAAGGGAATTTGTACTGCAACACGCAACATATAATACATGGGGAAAAAATATATACAATAAAAAAAAAAAGGAATAAAACAAGTCGTCACTGCTATGGACCATGGAACTCGAATAAAGTCGAAGAATCAGATTTTCTTTCCAGATACGAAATAGGCATAGCGTTTGTACCAATGTTGCTATCGATACAGTAAAATGATTTATTTCTGCACCAATTCTGCACGCCATTATCTTCGATCGGCTAATTGGTATTTACCATCATGGCGTGTTACATCACGCTATGATACGTAATTTGTGAGACGCAATATATTAATGAAAGCGATTAACAGAATGAAAGATTAATTAGACTGTATCTTGCGTACAGAAGGTTATTGGTGAAATAAACACAGTTGCGAGCTCCGTTCACGAATTTCGATTGCATGACACACAACGATCACGAGGTTTTCTTATTTTTCGATGGAAATTCGTGCATTGAAACTGACTTATGGTACATCGACCGTGCGAATCGATTACCGCGTGTAAAGTCTTATTTCACGCTAGGTCAAACCTTCCTGGTATAATGGGTAGCGCAATTAGCATTTTTTACGATATACCAAAGAGTTTCGCGTGCGAGCCTAATCTGTTTGGCGCGCGTGCTTGACGTTGTTACATGTATGCAAACAGCGAATATAATCGGCGTACAAACTACGTTCCTGTATACAACTTATATCGATAATTACTAAAATGAAAAAAAAAAAAATAAAAATAAAAAAAAATAAAAAAAAAATGGCAAGCGTACTCTTTATCGTTTGAATTTTGCATGCGAAAATTATTTTTCCATGTAGTATGACAAGTTTGGTGAAACGAATTGATATTAAATATAATTAAATTTGTATAACAATATATCAAAACGATACGAAAAAAAAAGTGTAAAAGCAAGATCGTAAATTAAATGGCGACACCAATTGATACGACAGCAACCAGGATTTTATACATGGCATTTTTTCTCTAGTCAGAGCAAATATTCGGAAAAAAAATTAGTGATTGATAATTGTAGGATTGCAAAATGAAATAAATAACATCGATGATAAATCAACAAAAGTAATTAAATTTGAAGCAAGATACAAGTAAAAAGTCCTTATCTTCTCATATTACTATTAATTCTCTTGTGAATTATTCGAAACGCGTTTACTTCCACCAAATGTCTTATAAACTCACCCCTACCACTTATAAGAAGGACTAAAAATCATAGCGGTAAAAAAAAAAAATTATTTTGTGTTCCAACAATATTATTTGGTACCGTAGTGAAACTCAGTTTTCTTTTTCTCCTTTTTTTTCGTTCTTTCGCATCATTATGACAATTAACCCCTCGTACAGAACTGATAGCTCACTATCAACGAGATGCAGGGAAAGATGAAAATAAATGAAGCTATTGGTATCATATTCGCGGAAAGCGGCGATATTGGTCACACGCTTTCTATGTGCTCAATGTTTTTTTTTTTTTTTTTTTTTTGTATGCACGCACGCTAGTCGTCGTGGTTTCCATCAGGAGGAATCAGGGTGGGAGAAACTCCTCGATGCATGTACGAGATCGCGGATAGGTCTGACGTAAACGTGAAACGAAATCAAGCATGGAGGTCACCGATAAAATACAGGGACCATTAATGATATAATTACTGCAATCGCGAACGTAAATATGGATCGAAAGAAGACAAATTTACGTAAGCATTGATGGCTGAAAAATTCTGTCGAGCAGACAGTATCGCTATCGGCTGTTATTTTTTGACTCGAAAGTCATCGTGTCTGAAGACAAGAGTGTAACTGAATTTCAATTATTTCAACAATGTAATAAACGTAGTACTTGAAACATTAATATTCTCAAAGACACATACGAATATGTTTAATTTAAAAAATCGCCCTGCACGCTTCGTATAAAGTAAAAAATAATTCTGAACTTGTAACCGGTTCAAAATAGACTGGATACAGTTATGGTTTTTCGACAATTTCGATTTTGATCTAATAAACCCACTTAATTAAATAATTGTCAAAGCCTCAAATTTGCTATTATTAATTAAAAGCCTAAACCTAAAAGACTAAAAACTTGTAACGGTTATTTTTTCTACGACCAGAAAAAAAAAATAAATAAATTAATTAATTCATAAATTCTATAAATTTACAACAGTGCGTTTTTAAGAACCTGTGCTTCTGCAACGAATACGAATACAAATTTATTTCCCTTTCGTGTAATTACTATTATTATTATTTTTTTTAATATAGTTATTATTTTAAACTCTTTGATAAAAAATAAGTATATAGTAATCGTCGGTAGTTCTAGCGTTAAATATAATTATTATACATACCTGTATATGCCTAATTGCAGCGTGGAGTATCGAAAGGTTCGACGACTTTTTCTCCTCCTGCGATGGTAGCTGCCTCTTCAACAGCTCGAAGCATTCTTTTAGATGCGCCCTTCGATTTTTCTCCAATTTGTTGTGCACTTCTCTGGTGCCAGATCGGATTACACACGGTCTAGAATAGAGAAACGGATATACATGTAGACACGCGATATTTTCTACTTACACTTGTATCTGTTTTAAATCATCAAACTGATGATAGATTAATTTCAATGGCTTGATATCCATCGAGAACACGATTTCCCAAGCTTCCAAGTAAAAAGCAACATCGATGCGTCGCGTTAAAATGTAGCCTCGTAGTATACAATTTTCCTGATATATTTATGCGTCTGTATAAATTACACTCTGTACTCGAATACTTCTAATTTGTCACACATCTTCTAAGCGACTCGCGCAAGATGTTGGCACGAACAGCTCAACGAATGTGTATCACTCTTGCATCACTCCACTACAAGATCGCAGCAACGTGACCTGAACTTGATCTGATGTTCTCGCACAATTTTTTTTTTTTTTTTTTTTTTTTTTTTTTTTTTTTTTTTTTTATTATTATTGTTAATTAAATTTTTTAATTAAAATGTATTAAGTCAGGCTTCGATTAATTTTTTGCATTCGCGAAAAAAAAAAAAGAAAAAGTAAAATAAAATACGATTAATGGAGAAAAGTGATAAAACGATATTTATAGTTTAAAAAAGAGAAACAGTGTGTGTATTAATTACAATGTAAAAGATAGAATTCGGTAACACAAAGGTGATCAGGGTATCATAAGGGTAACGTAGGGTTAGAATTTCGGTAACCATTGCAGATGACGACAGTGTAGATGGCTCCTAACGAAATAGGTTATGTCCTAAGATCTAGCACTTCTTACTCGAAACGTATAGTTTGTACAAAATCAATTGGACCCTCAAGGTTACCCGAAGAATGAACGTCGATGTATCATTTAAGTATTTATTTCGTTACTCACTCGACGTTTACTCTATTATATTAGCTTACTTTAATATCAAAATAGCCAACGATTAAAGTATTTCTATTTGAATGAAAATGATTAAAATAAGAGAATTTTAAAGAAATACCTAACGTAAATAAAAAAATATAGAAAAAGTAAGAAGTCTCAAGAAATTAAGAAAACAAATGTATTGCTATTAATTTTAACGATTTTTATAAAACTACTTCAATATTATATTATATCGCTAAAAACATTATTAATATATTTATGACATAACCAAGTTCTAAGAAAAAATCACACCGCTTCTAACCTCATCTATAATTTTATAGAAAAAAAAAAAAAAAATTTCCTGTATCCAATTGATTTTGAAAACGGAACTTACCCCTGCGATCTAAATCTAATCCACCGCGAAGAAGATTTTTAATTATTCCGAAGAATAAATTCTCACACAAAGCTTAAACAAAATTTTTTTTTAAATCACATCACTTCTATCCACGTCTCTAACTTTATTCCAAACAAAGTAACTAAATAACTTGTAGCATCCAATTAATTTAAAAAACAGAACTTACCCCCTCGATCTAAATGTGATCCACCGCACAAAAAAGAACAAAAAAAACAAAAAAAAAACAAAAAAACGAAATCCTTAACAATCCCAAATAAATTCTCACACAAAACTGAAACCAAGGTATTCCCACTTCCAATCGTGACATCTAAATCGTGTCTTCGATCCGAAAATGCCAGACAAATCGCGATAATCTCTAGTTCGCGCACGCACGGGTAGTTATCCGTACGCGATAATCGTACGAGCGCGTTACTATGCGTCTCGGTCTCACGGTAACACGGCATGGTAAAGTGACGCACCGTGCACGTGCCATTCATCCTGGACACGTGTACCGCGTGAATGGGTAGCAGAGACTCTCTTACCTCGACGCTGCTGCCCATGCATCGAGAAAAAGAGAGAACGGAGAAGACTGAGAGAGGGAGAGCGCGCGAAGCAACAGGCTGACGTATCGGCAGGCAGAAAGAAGACGGCGAGAAACGGTGAGAAGAAAAGAGACCTGGCGACACCCGCGGACCGTGGAAACGGTAGAGAGAAAAATACAGAGAGCACGCGATAACCGAGACCATAATGTTACTGGAACCGGAAGAGGTCAAGCGAATCTCTGAGAGGGAAGCAGAAAAGAGCAACTAGGGATGGGGGGTTGGGAGACCGGAAAAAAATCTGTAGGGGATGGGATGGTGGTTGTTGAAGAGTAACGGGGAGGCAGAAATGAATTTTCTTGAGAATTAGGGGTGTAGATGTAATGTATTTCGTTGTAAGAAATTAATGTGTGGTCCTTTTTAACGTTAACCAAGGGTTATATAATAATATAGAATTATGTTAACACTTTGACTGGTGTCGACTCCAATTGGCGCTCGATTCAAACGATCGTCTTGTGTTATCAGTTATTTATTTATTTTTAGGCACCTTGTGTTCTTATAACAATCGATTTCGAGATGATCGTAACGATTAACAACTTATTTATCGATTAGATAAATATTATGTTCGTGGATTGTTTCGTTCGTAAACAAAGAGTATGAGGTATTTAATAAAATATGATTTATTTAATTTCGTACGATATATGAGCGGTAACTTAAAGAGAAAGTGTTACGTACGCAGTGACGATTAATGTTTTCACTCGGCATGTAGATAACGAACGCTCTGCTCCTGAGTGGTCAACAGTCAAAGGGTTAATGTAACATTTGACAAAATGTTAACACGCTCCGTGCCACGTGGGTCATCGGTGGTCCACGATAGTCGGCAGAAGTGAAACTTTTCATCGTTAAACGGTAACAGAGTTCAAGGATCGTAGATACTGGAGAAAATAAAAATTTCGAGGATTCAAGTGATACTTTTTCTCCGATTGAATATTCCAATGTAACTTTTTCTTTTCTCGCATGGATTTTAAATTTTCCCAATACACGGAACGTGTTAATCGTTTTTATATATTTATATATAAAAAAGAGATGTAATATTTATAGAACATCTAATTATGTTTTGTATAAAGCACTAACGTAGATTTGTAAAAAGTATGGCATTCGATGTACCGAATAGGAATGAGGAATTAATTTTCTAAGTTGTTTAACTTGAATCAACTCTCATTCTCTACAGGATGAAATATTGTACGGATAAAGTAGTCTCTCATAATGATAATCACATTTTAAGCAGTTTTTCTTTATAAAGTCAGTCGCAGTTGCAATACTGATTCTATTACTAGTAAACTTATTACGAAGTAGTTTAAAACTAATTTGTTTAGCGATTATATCCGCCATATTCGTGAATAATCTCAAATTAGTTCTTTTTATTCTTGCATTCTTTTTTTTTTCCATTACTCGTTTTCCTTTTTCTGCCTCAATAAAAGAAAAAAAAAACTTATACGAAATATTAAAATTTAATTAAGATTAGAATAATTACTCCGAAGATTATCGTTTCAACCTCTTGGAGAACTAATTTTTCAAAGTTAAGACAAACCGATTTCGTTATTCGCTTATATTTTATTTTATCTAAACATATCGCGATCTAAGAAAGAAAAAAAAAAGAATAAAAATAACTAAAAACACGCTAAAAAAAAAAAAAGAGCTTCCATATAATAATATGTGATCATTAGACCTTAGCGTCAATCATGTATAAACTTAAACTAAACGAAACTAAACTAAATTAAACTATATTAGATCTACTTTATAACAATAAAAGGTATACTAAACCTAAGGAATTCTCAAAAATACATGACATAAAAACAAACTTTTGCTCTTCATCCCAAATTCTTCTAACTTAACGTCTTAACACGTTCCGTGCCGAGAGGAAGAACACAAAAAAACGACATTGCAATATTTAATTAAAAAAAAAAAAGAAAATAACACTTCTGCTAAACACCTGATATTTTGATCTCCTGTTTAAGCTATTTTATTTGAACAATACTACAAACGATACTTGTATTCGCCTAATGGAAGCTTTATTTCCGCCGACTACAATGGGCCACCGATAGCCCACGCGGCACTTCAACGTGTTAAAACGCAATTGTACAGTATTTCGCGAATTAAGTCTACCTTACCTAACACTTATTTACTCTACTACACAGTTCGGATCAATGAACCATACATCGAATCAGTTACAAATGAAATGAAAAAAAAATAAAATTCCAACAAATCTTACCCGTTCCGATGCTTCTTATTGTCGTGGCTTGGTTCAACGTCGACGGCGAGATTGCCGGCGTTCTGCTGCGAATGATTCGAATTGTGATTTTCCACGAAAGGATTATGCGTGCTGTTGTGATTGTTGTGATGATGGTGGTGATGGTGATGCTGCTGTTGCTGCGGCGTCTGTTGTTGCTGTTGCTGCTGGTGAAGAGGAAGGTGATGGTGGGACGTGGTGTGAAGGGCGGTCAGATGAGCCGAGTTTGCGCTCGCCGAGGGTGGCGTTACTCGCGTGCTTGAGATCACGGGGCTCCCTCGGGAACCTGCCGAATGATTCCCGTTCGTCCTATTATTTTCCAGCGGTTCCTCCTCTGGAAAACAAACAAAATCAATCTCTTCTAAAGATTGCTGATGACGGAACTTCCTGCTTCTCTACAATATATATATATATTTTTCTTTTCCTTTCTTTTTTTCTATCTTTTTTCTTTGTTTTTCTTTTTTTTCTTTTTGTTTTCTTTTCGCATATGTTGCGACTCCAACTATCTTTTTTTTTCTTTTTTTGTAAATCTCTGATAGCTTATCTCTAGTCAGGTTCTGTGTTAGAATAAAACGCTTAACACAATGCGCTTAAAAAATACTTAATATTTTGGAGAAATTTTAAGCTGCGCGGAAATGATTGAGACAAAGTTTGAAAATAAAGCTTGTTGTATCTGTCTGAACGTATTACGGAATAAAATTCTCTAGGAAGTATAATAGCGTGTAATTTAAAAAGAAACTTTTTAATTATACGCCTTACAATTATTCTCATCAAGATTGAACAGAATAATAATCTTCAACCCTGTTCGATTTTCTTAAAAAAAATTTCCCAATTTTGAAACAAATATAAATCGTTTTAACTTCCTACCAAAGATTCACTTTTCTCAAGGTCAGGAAACTTTTTTATGGAAACAAGAACACGACTGTGTCAACAGGATGAAGTAATAAATAATATGTAGCTTTAAGTAATTGTTACTTTTACACTTTAAGAAGGTAGTTTTATATTATCCTGAAACGGTACACTAATCGCTGCACCTGAAAAGAAGATTCCTTTCAGAAACACCGAACAGGTGAACGTATTCAGGCGGTTCGCTACCAAGAAATTCTCAGGTAAATGCTTTTCTACGGAGGGAACCGTAGAAAGGGAAGATTTTACAGCGGTAATTCTCAAGCAGTTGGCCGATCTCGAAACTTTCATTCTGGATAGCATTCATGGAGGCACAGCAATTCCTTGCGTTCTACGATGCAGACGACAAAGCTCCCCTTGCCCATTCTATTCTATGCCCGAACCTGAATGACTGCGTTCTCGCCTAAGATTAGCGAATGCTTCTCTGGAGTGGCGATGGCTTCGATGCGTATACTTTTACGCCGAGCAACTGTTTCAGTCGATTCCCTCAATGATCGTAAAGTTTCGTACATTTTACTTTAAATCTTTCGATAGAACTCGATCTTTAATAATTGTGTAGAAAATTATTTAAAAATATTATCACCTAATTAAATCGCAATATCTGACAATAAAAAACATTATTTATCGCACACATGAAAACACGAAAATAATATAAAAAAAAGAAGAAGAAATAGAGAAATAGAATTGATAGATTCGAATATTGGATAGGCTGAGACGTGAAATGATTGAAATTTCTGATCACGAGCCACCGAAACGTTTCGCTACAACGATCCTGTAGGATCTGCAATTTTCGCGCTCAGAGGGCCGCTTCATTCGTCGCGATGCTATAAATTAGCGCAGCACGTGTACGCACATGCAACTAACTCATTCATGTACCAAGAGACTTGGCAAAGGTTCGTCGCATAGCTCGACGCTTCCTAAATCTATTCCGGGCTTAAAGACGGCGTGTACGTACCATGAGAACAAGAAGTAATAGAACACGAACGATATACCTTGCACTCGGTGCACGCCTGCATCGCTGTTTTCGACGAATAACACTAAAACGTGCCTTGCAACGCGACTACACGATATCTATGGGAACACGGTTTTCTTGCCCTCGGACTTGAGAAACGGTGAAATTTTTTTTTCCTTCCGTGTACTTATTTAAAGCAGTAGTTTTAGAAACGTTACTGCGCTTAGTTTTTAAAAATTTCATTATAATTAAAATATTATCATAGAAATTAATTCCGAAAAATTTAACTGTAATTAGAATATTATCATACAAATTAATTCTAAAAAATTTAACTGTATTTAGAATAATATTATACAAATTGATTCTGAAAAATTTAACTGTAATTAGAATATTATTATACAAATTGATTCTGAAAAATTTAACTGTAATTAAAATATGATTAAAAATTCATTACAATTAGAATATTAGAATATAATTTCTTTTTTTTTTATCGTATTACGGATTAAAAATTTACTAAAGTTTCATACAAATTTATTTTTGGACAATACAAAATAATAATTTGTTTTTGTGTATATTAATATCACGTTGAAATTAAGTATCGACGCTGAGAAAGAATTATTTGAAAATATTTTTAAATATTTATTTACACATACCGAACGAGTCACGATAAATATTTCCAAGTCACACTACCATGAATAAAACCTAATTTTTTTTCAAATCGTGCAACGATCGGTTGTTAAACGCTTGAATTGGAATTTCTTTTTTTTTTTTTTTTTTTTGTCATAAACATTCATACATTCGTTGCATTTTTTAGATCGAGGAATTAATAATATATCTCCTGTGTATACTACGCGCACGAGGCCATGAATGAAATGATAAAAAAGAAGACAAAAACTAGGAGCTCGTTGTTTACTCAAAATAAATTATTTTCTTTGTATTTAACCACCATTATTTGCACTTGTGTCAATAAAACTTGCGTTTATTTGTAGAACTTATAATAAATTTAATAGACACTTCAATATTCAAATATCTAAATTACAAATCCTTTTTTTACGAGTTGTTGCTATTTTGATTAAAATATTTATATTGATGATACCACGGAATATTTAATAATTAGATATTTTAAATACTTGGCTGTTGAAGATATAAAAAATATTCTATTCTTATTTTAAAGACGTATCTGTAATTTTACACGTGTTTTCTAATCATTCATCGATCTCCGTGGTACGATCTACTTCGAACGATGAATTTCTGTAAACGGGGACAGGAAGTCCAATATTGCGTAACAGAGTTGAAGCATTCGACAGGTTAAATCTTTTCGACGAATTTCGCATTTTATCTTATCCTCGTATCTGCATCAATTTATTCCAAACTTTCATCTCTACGTTCTGTTCCATGCAAGATAAAATGAAATGACCGAAACGTAAATCTTCAGATTTTTCACGGAAATTATGAAGGTTAGCTCCAATATTTTTCAAGGTAAGATTGCGCTCCAAATTTTTATACAATTAATTTATCTAAACTAATATATAAAAAAAAAAAAAAAAAACATACTCTGCGATAAGAGAACCAAAAACACAGTATGACGATACATTAAAAATACTTTCATAATTGATCTACTCAAAAGTACAGGAAATTTCGATTAAAAAGAACGAAGAACCGACGAAAGAATAATTACAGACTAAACTATTAAAAAAGCAGGGTTATCTGCTATAAAAAAAAAAGGTAACAAAAAATATAAATATTTTTAATAAATAAATAAAAAAAAAAAAAAGTATGGAGCATGAACGAATCGAGTGATTTATCCTTGACCTAAAAATAGCGACCTCCGCTAATTTCTTGTGTCCAAAATTGACATCCGCTGACGCGATTCGTCTATTAGCAAACTTAACAAACATCGTTCCTAATTGTTTGTAAAAAAAATATAATCCTAATATCTGTTGCGTTTACTTGCAAACAGACAATTAAAATTATCGTCAGAACTTGGCAACAGATTGAATCGAAATGGAATTACTCGCCAAAAAGTGTTGATCAAATGAGCCGTTTAACGCAAAAGTGGTGTAAGTCAATTTTTTGTCTGTTTGATTCAATACAACTATGTCGAATAAAATGATTATAATAATACTGTTTTCCTCTGAAAATTAAGACGTATAATTATTTATAATAAAACTGTTTACCCCTGAAAATTAAGACACAGAAATACTATTATAATAACAGTATTACTATCTTAACACTAGAACTACCGAAGTGGTAAAAATTACTTAATTTTAATTTTTCATATAAATTTTATAAATCAAGAACGATGCATTTTTAGGCATTTACGATGATTTTCTGTAAGAAATATGAAGAAAGATATTTGAGGAAACATATGTTGCAAGGAAAATAAATCTATCATTTTTGTTTCTTTGGTACAAATTAGTTCTATCGTTAAGATATAACTTTACAGACTTGCATAAAAAAGATGTAACATTCTTTGATATTATTGTACGTTCCAGTTTTACTTCGTTCTTTATTATTCAGTATTCGACTTTTTAGAGTTACACCACTTTTACATTAAACGGCTCAAATATTAAGAAACAGACGGCCATGCTTTTATTCTAGACATCGCGTAAGCAAGGCGAGCTTTTAACGCACACGTACGTCGCTTTGGATCGACTAAATTTTCTAGTATAACCCAGAATCAACTATCAACGCGAACCATAAAAAGAGAACGACAATAAAAACTTTGCGCTTGGGAGGAGAAAAAAAAAAAAAAAAAAAAAAA
>SMSQ01000233.1:60726-83282 GCA_019453375.1 Ctenoplectra terminalis
CCCTCCCCCCCTCCCCCCAGCGCGCAATGTCACCGATAAACGAGACAGCGTGCGTCGAGCAGAAAATCTGTGACTAGCCGTGTCGAGGGCACCGAAGCGCAACACGTCACCGTTCTGTTGCACTTCCATTGGGTGTCCCTACTCCTGATCCTTCCTTGGATTTTCTTGAGCGCATCTCGCCACGGTACACGGTATATAGACGGTTGAATCCACAGGTCGATAAGGTATGAAAAATTGAAAGAGGCGCGTCTCCACGTGCTACGATAGTGGGGATAGGCAAAGATATTCCCCTAGGTCGGCAGGGTGAGCGGTAAGGATAGGTTGGTCGATGGTGGGGAGAAATGAAAACGCCGGGGAGCACCGTCTCGCTTTATCTCTCTCGCTCCCTCCTTCTCCGGGTCAGCCGAGGACCCGGCAACGTCGCAATTGATCAGGACGCCACGCGGCCGGACACGCGTGGTGGGGACTCGCTGGGGACAAGGCGCATGCGCACTCGTGTGACTCATTTGCCCGCGTGCTCGTCCGCCAATACAGTCTACCGCTGCGAACCTCCGTTTTACTTTGTTCTTCTTATTTACACCGTTCTTTTAGTTTCTAACCTACTTTGTTTCGTCCCGATCCGTTCGATCCGCGATCGAATTGATCCGTCTCTGTCCGGTACTCGCGTTGTTCCGGTGGTGAATACGTGGCTTGCGACGACCCTTTTTAGAAATTACTCCTCTATATTCCTCGCCTACATTTCCACCGCCACGAGCTATTTCTCTTGTTGTACTTTCGTCCTCTACTTTCCCCTCTCCGCGATCGAGTCTCCTATACGGTGACAAGCTAATCTGCGCGTATCTAGCCGGTGTGACGAATGTCACGGCGGTAACGAGTGGTTACGAGCGCCCCAGCGACGGCTTACAGAACAGCACACGACAAACAGCGACTGTGATGCTGTGCGGTAGGAGTGGTTAGCGATGGTGTAGCGGTCGATCGCACACCTAGAGTGCTGGAATAGTCGAGCAGTGCGACACACCGGCTTCAATGTCGATGGACTTTGGCGCACGTTGAAAGCTTCGTGAAAATTATACTGTCGATCCTGTGCAAAAATTTGAACAACCCTTTCCAGAACATATTCTTATAAAACGATTTCCTTACGGTACGGCTTTGTAACCTTGGCCGACTCTCAGAGGGCACGAATATTTCACGCGTACGTTGGCGCGGTCTATATTTTTAAAAAATATCTCGCTCTGGCCGGTTCTCGAGCACACGGTCTCGTACGACGTGCCGAGAACACGGTTTCGATTTAACACGGAACACATCCTCTTGGTTTGCATTCGTTCTGAGTCTCGCTTAACACGGTACTTGGTATGACACTTGGAGAACACGGTGTCGATATAGCACGGAACTAATTAATCGTGCGATACAAGGGTTGACTGTACAACGCTTGCCTACCTTTCGAAATCGAAAGTAACGTTACGGAACGTGTTGAGATAAAAAAAATGTTAAAAAGGAAAACGATCGGGAATTTCATCAGATTCGAATCAATTACGCGCAGCTCAAGAAGGAACGTTAAATAGCTCCAACACATCGACACCGGGCTCCCTACAGAATTTACACTTCGCACGCCCATCGTGCAAAACACGCGCACGCTACGCGTGTTATGAAGTTGTAAAGCTGAATTGTAAAGCATCATTTAAGTACACGATAGACAGACTTAAATTATCGTTTAACGCGCATTGCCTGTTATATCACGCACCGCCGTGCCAGCGAGCACGCGCAACGCGGTAACAGACCGGATGCGCGGAGATAGGGAGCGAATTACAACGTTTAAATCATCCGTATTACGATCGAGTTCGTGTGCGAGACCGGCACTCAGTTTTCCACTTCATAAGTCACCAGTGACCCCTCGAGCTTTCAGCTTGTCTCTTATAAATTTTAAACATCCATAAGCTTTCCACAAATCAAATTAGAAACCAATCGTCCATTTCATAAGAAGACATTTATCTTTTTTGTTTTAAAAGACTATGAGAGAAGAAATATTGCTCTTTTCTGTTGTAAAAACCAATAAAAAAAAAAAAAAAAAAAAGGTTTTATTAAAAAACCAGTTGCCAATATTCATGCCCAAAATTTAATTTCAATCACGCATACTAGCGTTAAATAATCTCGTGATAAAAGTTTTCGATAATATCACCGATAAAATAAAAAATAAAAAAAAGAAAAGAAATTAACCGGAGAGGATAAAATCCAGACAAACAGTCAGACACACGCTTAACCAGTCCGCTGTCGCATTTCAACCGTGCGTACAGAAGCGTGACCGTGAAAACAACGAATCGATCTTCCTATACGCGTGTACAGTCACCTTCTTTTAAGGTTTCATTACGATCCACGAGAAAAATAGTCCAACGCAACCGCACTCCACAATTGCATACGCGAGTATTCCCTCGAGTCCCTGTTTCTCGCCGCTCCCCATTAACGGCGGGAAAATTCGCGTCTTTAAAAAAATAGCTTTCAACTAATTGCAATCTCGATGCAAATATATATTCGATACCAAGCAAACTGCTTCATATTCTGTTTAAACGCAACGATAAAAAGAAAAAAAAAATTGAACATACCGATAACCTCCTATCCACGAAACAGAAATAAAAATTTCGCCGATCGGTTCACCCCTAGAGCACCCCGTTCATTTGGGCGCGCGTCAACGCGCACGAACCCGTGGAAGATCGATCTGACCTGTATCGTACGTATTTTTTTTGCCTACCTTCCTTCCTTCCGTGGACGTACAATACACATCTCGCGTGGTCACCTACGCAGGCCCCCACCCCTCCAACCCCTCAACCCGTTCTCCCTTCTCCGGCGAGTCACCGATAGCCAGTGTCCACTCCGTGTGTTCCTATGTACCGTGTGCAGCAGCGCGCGCACCAGCAGCGCACGCTCGGGAATTGCTGCTGATCATAACGAACCGCGTGATAAATCAGATGCGTGCGCGATAACGATGGAAAGAGCCGCACCGAGATCGCGCGAGTGAGACGAGAAGAAAAGGTGACACCGATACGCGAAACGGCGGAAGAGCGAGAAAGAGAGAGAGAGAGAGACGTACATAGTGGGTCGAAGTGGAAAGAGAGAAAAGAGGGGAATGAGTGCAGAGACGCAAAAATAAAGAGAAAGAGCGGTAGGAAGAGAGAAGGCGACCACGGAGCTGGCAAACATAAACGGCCGTGCGCGAGTAGGTGGCGCGCTCGTGAATGAAGCACAAAAGCTGTCGTAGTTTCTAAAGTCAGTGACCGGGGGTCCTCCGACTCCCCACTCTGTCTTAGTATATCCAGGTTCGTTCCTACCATCGTCACCGTAGCACCACGGTCACCATCGTTACCCCTCCAAAAGCGATATCGCGCCTCTTCCCCTCTCTAATCCACCGTCGCCGCTCTCTCCCACCCCCTTCCCGCCAACCGTCAGCCTCCTGGCGCAACGTTTCCCCTCGATTCCCCGCTCAGAGTTAACGTGTACCCTTCTCTATGTACGCTCCCACCTAAGCCTAACTTCCGCCACCCTTCGGTTGTGCCTCTTTGCCTTTATACGTGCCTAGTGGTCTCTACGTGCGCGTTTGATGGCTGGTTCACGTTGGATCGACGACCAGAGGGGAACCCGATGCATACGGTCAACTAAATCGCTCGCCTTACCATCCCCTCCCTGCACCTTTCTCTCGCTCTCTCAACTATCTCCCTCCCACCCCCCCCTCCCTCTCTCTCTCTCTCTCTCTCTGTCTTCTTTTACCTTCTCTTGACTTTTCAACCTTCGATCTCCTTGAAACTTGTAAACACTCGGCCCGGACGCTTTTCAATCATGATACACTTTCACGCGTCGATATTAACACCAAAAGCCTTCGACTTTAACGTTCTTACGAGATAACGTTTAATCAATCCGCTGGCGAACGATCCACGATAATTCGATCGGGGAAAACGGGAACGAAATACGATCAGGGATGAGTCGATGCTCGCGAGCTTTGACATTTTTAAAGGAACAGAGATGTTGTTAAAGGCTCGAAACCCGAAGAACTCGATATCCGAAGAGACGAATTAAAATCTTTTTTGTCGAGGCAGATTGTACTAGTAGATGGAACTACCGGTTCACCTCGGCAATGATCGTATAACTCGCAATCAACCACGCCGGCTGGTTCCGCGACTTTTTCGAGAAGCTTTATCGCGGCAGATCATTTGACTCGGCCTAAGTCAGTATAATCGTAGAGAAAGAGACCGATGGCATAGTAGCGTGCAGTCACCGCGCGTTTCGTGCTCGCCGAGAACTCTTTCGCGTGTGCTAAGACTCGCTTTACAGGATCGGCCGGTTGAGTCATTGACCTGGGAAAACGCGGGAATCAAAGGGACACGAGACGATGGTACCCCTCGAGCGATCGGACCGACACTTTTACGATTATTATCGCGTCAAACAGCTACCTTTAACGTGTCTTCGTAACCCTTGGAACCGTCATTCTGATCGTTAAAGAGGGAAACGAATCTAAAAATCTTAGCATTGAATAGAGAGCATAGGAGAGGTTCGTTCGTTGATTTTCAAATATTTTTTCTTTTTTATGGAACTTTCCACTACGCGACGCGTAAAAAGCCGTCAACGTGTCTGAGAATCACTGTTGCGAGGGAAATCATACCTAATTTGGAGGCGGTGAACGCGTGGGTCATCGCGTGCTATTCGCATGTACACCGCAGTGTTTCTCATTTCGCGCAGTATTATTTTCCGACTATTGTTTTCTTCCTTTACAACAGAAACGTTAACGATTGCTTGTTGCGATACTGCTTTAATATCGATTCTCATTGCAAGCTTCGAAACGAATCTTCGGTTTTTGGTTGGTTGAAAATTTCGCGATAAACTACCATCACAAGTTTCACAGCTATTTTTGAAACGCGAATAAAAACGGTTTACCGACAATTATCACGCGATCATTTCCCATAATTATAATTTCCCGGACCACTGTTACTACCTGATATTCTTATCACAGAGATATATATAAACGATTCTTTCCGTTAACGTCGATGCAACATCGATAACTTAAAATAAAATAACTAACAAGAGTTAACGTTAAAAATAATTGAACATACTAATAAAAACGTTGCGAGGAGAAACAAATACCGTTAACCTTCCCCGTGCTCTTAAGTTCGTTACAATTTTGCTCACATTTTATTTTTCACTTTATATTTAAGATAACATAATAAACTTCTCAACATCACTCGTCCCCGTATTAAACAAGCGCCGAGCTTGTGGAAGATTTTCAGAACGCAATCCGGAGCGTTAAGCCATTCTACATATTCATACGTATCGTGAACGGTCGCCGAAAAGTGGCGCGTGGTACTCACCACGTGGCTCGTTGGAGTTGTGATGGTTGGAGTGGGGAGCAACGGCGAGCGGATGATCGGAGGAGGAGGAAGAGCTGCTTGCGAGGCGCTCCCTCTTTTTCTCCTGCTGCTCGACGAACCGCGCTGCTTCCAGCAACGTTTCCAGGCTCATCCTGACGTTGCCGACTCGCTCCACAACGAGCTCTGTTCCTCTTTAAGATCCTTCGGGAGATTGAGACTCTGCGATCGGACCGTCGATTCCCGTCGCCGGCTGCCGAGGACGAAGAAGTCGAGAGCCCGTTCTCGTGTCTCAACCCTCCTCTTTTTCTGCTGCTGCCAGCCGCGGGTGGCAATCTGTGTGCGAGAGGAAAAAAGAACGGATCTGTTATACCGAAAATGCACCAGACCACGGTGTTATTGTTGAGAAAAGAGGTGGGGGAAACGTGTTAACCCGTTGGTTCTTAATTTGTCGACCTTGGCAAACGGAAAAAAGAAAGGTCGTAACAACGTGAATAATCGTAACAATTTGGTCGTTTATATTTTATGCGGCAATCGGCGCAGAATAGGAGAAGAAACGCCGATTGATCGAACGTGATATCACGTTTAATCGACGTCACGATAAGCGTTAATTTTGTTAACGGGAAAAACAATCACACATGTCACACCTACTCGTTTGTCTCGTAGATACAGAATCTCGGATCGTTTAACAACGTGTCTAGCTACGTGGTTGTTCTTTTTTCTTTTCTTTTTTTGTTTGTTTGTTTGTTCTTTTTTTTTTCAAAGTTGGAAACTTTGTTGTTGTTCGATAATATTATTAGCTTGTTCGAACAGAACTGCAGACGGTACGGACACGACCGGTGCTGAGTATACGTCACGTGACGTACGCGTGACGTAACGCAGTCGCGCGGGAAGCTTTATCCCCTCCCACGTAGCGTCTTCGTAATACCACTCGGAGGAGACGCGCAAGCGCAACGTGCGCTTTCCTGGAGCGCAGAGCATTAGCACGCATCTTGAGTTCTGATCGCTGGAAACAATCTAACGCTCAAAAAAAAGAAAATAAGGCGTAGAAACGCCGAATACTGTATATGGAGCATTTCACTATTCGCTCTTTTAATTTTCAATAACGAGTAACGTAATCTTCGTAAATATTTATTTGGTTCTCATAAAAATTTGAACATCGAAGAAACCAATGTATATTCGAAGAAAGAAAATTTTAACCGATATACACTCGAAGTATTATTTGCAACAGTGATATACAATTGAAAATAATTAAACGCGTCGGATAGTTAATAAATTAATATGTTTACGCGCGCCCTTGGTATCGTTCGATCGTTCCAAACACGTTGTTCTCGATCGAATGAATAAACGAAACGGAACGAAACTGGAGATCGTAGAAACAGATAAAAACATTTACGGAAATTAAGAAAATAAAAATTCGATAAAGTTCTATCGAACGCAACGAAACCGAAAACAATTCCGACGCTCTTCATATTTTGTACAATTTCAAAATAACCACTGACAATAAAATCGTACCGAGGCATAGAAACGGTGTACGCACTCGTTTCACGAGGTATCGTCGCATTTAGGCGAGTCCGATTAGTTTTGACTGTTCTCGCGATGTAGCATCGAAAGCAGGAACGAGAGTCGTTACGTGGCGTTCGTACGCGCAAGAGCGTATTCGCAAATACGAGCATGCACGATGTATAGAGTGTCGGGTGCGCGCAGTCCGAGAAATCAGTGAGCGAAGAAAAAAGGTTGGCGAGACAGAGGCGGGAAAGGTGAAGCAGAGAAACGAGGTTCCGCCGCTGATTTGAAAAGTAGATATATCCCGGGCAATGTAATCGCGAAAGCGTACAACGATCGCGAGCGTTTACAATTGCGTTACACGTTAGGGTGAACGATGCAAAAATAGGAAATAGGAAATAGGAACGATGCGTTGAATCGGGTACGTAAAAGAGAGTACTGTCCGTAAGAGTACGAAAAGTGAAGAAGCGTGCCGTACACCGAACGAGCTCCTTAAACTGACAAAGCGACACACACGTTAGACGGGCGACGCACGCACCGTTGGCCAATAGGAGCTTGCGATATAATGACGTCATGAGTTGAAGTACCGTGCGATTGGCTCGGTCTATTATGGCACGGAAAACACGCCACGCAACCACCTATACACATGTTAATTAAATAGGCGATAGTCCTGACGAGATAATGTTCCGTAGAGGCTTTTAAACGGGCGTGGTAACGCCAGTAATGGATGGAAAATAATCGGCAACTTACAGGTACGCCACGACTGTATTCCGGTCACAATGGAAACACGCTGGAACCCACTTTCACGGTAGAAATCAATTTCTTTGGACAATTTCTGCAGTATTTCCCCTGTCAAACATGCGACACGTGCGTAATATCACGGGGCACACGTAAATTTTTTAACACCGGACGATCTCCCGACGTTTCACAGTACGCGACGGTTATAACCTGATCGATCTAGCGCGTGGCAGAAACATTTTACAAGTGCTAACCACTGCGCATCAACAGCCATGCTTGCTTGGCCACGATTCACGTGTCTGGGGTCCGAGGTATAGACCAATCAAAGCGCGGTTCATGACGTCACCTGGCTGTATCGACCAATGAACGCAGCCCATGTGACGCAGCACTCCGCTGGGCGTGTAAGAGAAGTGTCGAGCTGCTGTATATTGCTCGTTAGTCGGTGCACTTTTTTCGCAATTTTCTCAAGTTTCCTCCGGTACCATTGCGGGAAACGTATCGGTTAGATATTTCGGAGCCAGCCGATATCTTTTACAAGCAGGCTTACCTTCCGGTAGACGCCAGAACGGACGAATATCGCGACAATCGTACACAGCACACCCGACACCCGGCTCGCCCGGGCAAACACTCACTCCGATCTCGGCAGCGTCACCCTCTGCCACCTTTTGTCACGTTCCTTCTCTGTCACATGGATCGGACCTCTACACTGTTGCCAATTCTACGATATAGAAACGTACAGTTCATTGTTTACTTTTGCGCGCGCGCCAAAACTGCGTCCCGTCACTTTTTCGAAAGCTCAGCCTTCCGATTTCTCCTTTGATTCTTTTAATTTTAACGCAACGCGAGAATGGTTTTAGAATTTTTTTTTTTTATTCATCGTAAAACGAAAAGATCATCATATCGTTCCATCGAGTATTATTTGGGTTGATAAGAATTTGCGCATTTTTCAATAATTAGGTTTAAGATATGCGAAGGTTGTTTCGGAAGTTCTAGAGCAAGTGTAGGATAATAAGAGAATCTTGCAGAACTTGAAAATGTAATATTGTAGAAAATGCTGCGAAATTAAAATATCGAAAGTGTTCGATGCTCTGTTTGTATCATAGATGAAAAAGATATTTAGTATTTAAATACGAAGAAAAATAAAACGGCAAAAATATGTATTAAATGTAGGATTTAAATAATGCGTAGGTCGTTAATAGCTGAAACCAATAATTAAAACTCAACCTTTTTTTCGAAACTGTATTATCACTGTATGCATAAATACCATAAATAACACATTTGTAAAAATTACAGAGATACATTTGTGCAATGTATTACTTTACATGTATTTAATACACAACGTAAAATTTACTAAAAACGTACAAAATATAATTGACAATAAAATTTCGATTTATATCGTAAATTGAGAAAATAATTTTCTAACAGAGAGGTGTAGAAGTATAATTTACTAGATATTAGTAAAAATATTTTACTTCGTATAGATTTTGCACAAAATATATGTACTATATGTAAACATAGTAACATGATTTTGGAAATTTACACGCATTATTGACTGTGACCTTTTAAATAATATACACAATTCAATATACTGTAATTTGCCTTAAGTTATTAAAAAGTATGTAATTTTATTTATTTTTTTTTTTCCGTGAAAATATAACTTTCTTACATATGTTTTTTTTTTTCTTTGTAGTTTATAATCTAAAACAAATTCAGCAGTACAAAATATGACTAGAATTTTCAAAAAATATTACGTACTACAATCTACATACAGATCTTAGTAAATAATATTACTATGGAATACATTTTCTAGTTACAAGTATGATTTCTAAATCTTTCACCGCAAATATATCCTTAATGAACCTTTAGAAAAAATTAAATTCGCATGCACAAAGTTTCAAAACATAATTTTTCGACGGTAGCATTGGAATTATTCCAAATTACGTTCATTTACTGCTTCCTATTAAAGCTATGCGTTAAATATTGAAATATCAAGAATATGCTACAGCAGAAGTATTAGTACCAACTCAATTTTGTATGATTTGCTGATTTGTAATAAATTATGAGTTTTATTTACAGAACTATTAAACATATTTAATAAAAACGTACAAACATAAGAGATTGAGTCATGGAACAGTTTTCAGAACAATTTTCTATTTAAATTCTATACTGTATTGCTATGTTTGTACGTGTCAGCACCGTCATTTATATTCAATGTATAATCCGTTTAAGTCTTTTCTTTTTTAGCACGTGAAAAAATTTGTTCATACCTATTTAATATTCAAACATAAATTACGTTATGTTATATCGTGCTACAAAAAGAAAGAAAAATACTGTGAAGAAACTTACTACAAATTTAAAACGGAAAATTCAAAATATAGTTTCACAAGCTGTTTAGAATATAATACTTCATCTAGACACAAAATACACTCTAAGGGTGTGATACTAATAATTTTCGACGTATCGCTAAAACAACCGTTCGTAATTCGTAACATTTCTTTCAATGCTGCGTATGATTTATATTCACTGACTATCGCTATATTTCAAGCATAATAAACTAAATCATACGAAAACCCCTAAAAACCGATAGTATTGAAATCTGCTTCCAATAAGAAAAAAAATTTGAAAATAAAACAATCCAATTATTATTTTCTTTGTTTTTAGAACAACATTTAAAACACAACGTTACACAATTTAGCTTATGATATTGCAAGATTCAGTAACGAGAGTCTATAAATACTTTGTAGTTACCATAAAAATTGTCTAAACAATTACTCGTATTACAACCAAAATCAAAAAAAAGTATCATATGTGTTTCACCCTTTTATATAAGTTATTTATTTTTTCATTTTTTCTTACTGAATATTTTTTCTTAGATACTGTAAATGTCGACTAACATAAGAATTAACAATTTTAACTAGGTAATGCTTTATTCAAGCATTGGTTATCTGCTCAAATTACTAACATAAAGATGTTTAAGTTCTGTCTTTGGCGTGTTTTCGAAAAGGGCAGCACGATTTTGTCCTTCGCCTTTCTTTACCCAATGACCATAAACTCTGAATGCACAACCATCGATAACCTACAATGAAAATTATACAAACATTATTTCGTTGATCCAATTGATGAGAAACAAACAATATAATTAAACCAAAAAATGACATTTTTTTTTTTAAAGTTAGTTTTCATTTATTACAAATTTTTTAAACAATACCTTTCGTAAAATTTTTATCCTGTAAGGATCGGTGCATGCCACTTGAGTTGAAAGAGGCTCAGGTGTATTGTGAAGTCGTTTAATACGAACGACCGCGCGAACACAAATGATTGCTAGCTGGAATCTTTTTCTTGCATTAAATGATTTTGCCTTTAATTCCTGTACAAAATAAAAGTTAAGATAAAAAAAGTTGAAAATATTTAAAAGCAATAATATGTTTCTATTACACGGCTTCCTGTGATAAAAGTGTTATTGAATATAGTAAAAAATACATGTTAAACATATATATGTTGCATTCAGTGGGAAGATAATATTAAGAATAATACGCATAATAATGAAACGGCATACAAATAGTATAGTAAACAGCTTAAAGATATTAATGCCATTTTAATCGTTTCAATGCAATTGAAAGTGAACGTGATTTTTAGTATGGCTTTTGCAAAGCTTACAGAAAGAAATAGACAACGAGAAAGAAACGTTATATTTTTATTAGTGATTGTTCAGCGTAGCATGCAAAAATAGTAATTAATACTCTATCATTATTAGTGACAATTAATTGATGTTTCATATATATTTACATATACATAGTATACTTTTTCTGAAACATTACTACAATTCAGTTATGCATAATTATAACTGATATAGACAAATTTGTATAGTCTGCTCCTCAACTATATATAGTTTGGTAAAACTGTACGCTTCATAAATAAAATAAAACAAAACAAAATAAAATAAAATAAAATAAAATAAAATAAAATAAAATGAAATAAATACGAATGTTATATTCACACCTGATTAAATTGAAATATTAACAAAAACTAAAATGTTAATCGTTATATATATTACGTAAAAATCATAATCAGTAAAATCGATAGCAACAAACAAAATAAAAACAAAAATAATTTACCAAAGCTAACTGAGATATCCTACTCAGACGTCGCGAATTAGATGATAGTGAACGTTTTAGAGGAGCGATGTCTTGATCCCATAGCTGCAATTCCAATAATTTCAGTTTATCGTGATACTATGATCTTCTTCTTTTAATTTAAGAAAACCACTTCCAGATTAGTTATGTATATATATAATTTATTAAATTAATATTAAACAGAAGATTGTATAACGAAGTTTGGTATTTCATAAAAAGCGAGTATGTTTCATTATAAACACAGAAAGTTGAACACATAAAGCAAACAAATAAAAACATAAAATTATGAATATAGTACATTTATTTTAACTGCATGGAGTGATTAATGTTTCAAGTATGTTCTATTTCCGTTCTTAAAAAATTTTTTTCACATTGCATTACGAATACATCATACTAAAGTACTTACCACTGTGTGGAAAAACGAATGCTCTAATGCTTCTTTGATACCAATTCTCTTCTTAGGGTCAACAACTAATAATTTTCTTATCAGATCTTTTGGGGCTTCTGAAAATATAATGGAAATCTAAAAGTTATAAAGGTTTATAAGCATATTTAAAACTGTGCTACAAAACAAGAAACTAATAATATACAAAACACTGTACACGCAATTGCACCTTATACACTTCGGAAAAGAATGTGCACCATGTTGAAAGATTTGTTAGTAACAGCTCTTACCTTCTGTATATTCTCCACGCTACTGCCTATACAGGAAGCAACTCGCATCAAGATGATATACCTTTGATAGATGTTTATTCGAGATATTTTTCTGATACTATCACGGATTTTTTTTCATGCTCGTGCATCATTAAAATGACAAAATGTGCCACCTAAAATTTTATGTCCGTGTCTTGCACAGGTTTGAAAATTTTGTGAAAATTTAACTATTCAATGCTACTGTACTAATTTTTATTTTTTTTTAAACACACTATTGTATGGTCTTTTATCGTAGTATGGCAGACATAATGACTCCAATTGTTAACGAGACAAAACAAAAAATAAAAATATTATATGTATAAAAAAATTTATATATATTTTTATTACTAAAGTGGAGCAATATCGTTTCCATATTTTTTTTTCTCATTTTCATATTATGTGCCCATAGTATCACGATATAGTGTTTATGTTTTACAATAATTAAAACTATGATAAAACTTTAAAAATGATCCATTCAAATACATGCATTGTGATTTAAGCACAAATTCACTCTGCATGCCATAAGAAACAATATTTTTCTACTTTTTCCAAATATAAGTTATTACTTTTTACAAAAAAATGTTTACCTCTTTTAATAAGTAATAATAGTTACCTGTTATGTCCGCCCACTCTGGGGATGTAAATGAGTATTTTCCCTCCATAATATTTCTAAGCATAACCATCTGCTTTCTATGCCAAAAAGGAGGACAACCAACTAACAAGGTAAACATAATTACTCCACAGGCCCATCTAAAAAGATAAAAGATACTAGCATTAAATATTTTCTTTGCTTAAACCAATTGATATCGCCATAATTCTATTTCTTTGTATATTTTTCCACAAATATGTTAAATTTCATCAACCTACACGTCAACTTCATATCCGTAGCCTTCTGCATTTTCAAACATGTTGCACTTAAGCACTTCTGGTGCCAAATATCCAGGAGTACCACAAAGATCTATAAAAAACAAAAATTAACAGTTATGTTCCATTAATCGTGCAATTGTTTTTTTATATAAAATGGTTACACACCATACAATTTATCTCCTGTTTTCAATACTCTAGCGAACCCAAAATCAGTTATTTTTACATTTAAATTATCATCAAGCAATATATTTTCTGGCTTTAAATCTCTATGGACTATCCCCTGATTATGTACATGTTGAACTCCTTCAAAAACTTGTCTCATGATATAACGTGTCTTTTTCTCAGAGAGAGTAACAACAGATGTGAGGTAGTCAAATAGTTCACCATTCTTACAAATTTCAAAAATTAAAAATATAAACGTACTAGATTCAAAGACATCGTGTAATTCGACTGAAAAAATAAAAATATATATATATCATTTTTAGTCAAACATCGTCGTCGGTAGTTTTTGCATGAAAAATATATTTAAAAAAATTGATTCCATTTTATTTTGAACATCAACCGTTTCAGCGCCAAACAACGCGCAATCGCGTGGCTCGCATTGTTCATGTTTAAAAGTGCCATCGCATCGCGGTAATGTAAATTTTACAAAACTGAAACATTTGTTCTCTTAATCTTCGCAACAATTATTTTCGGCTCAAGTACGTTTTAACGGATGCAAAATTGTAGACTTATATTTTTTTGTCAATCAATAGTTTTCGATGCGTAGAATTAAATCTTAACTATAGGAATCCAGCGGTTCAAAAATTATGCATATTCAAAGTCGATCGTTTTTAGCGTATCCGACAGGTTACTTTGACGATATTCTTGTATTCAACCGATTGGTCTAAACTCCGCCTAGTTTTAGTGTTTCTAAGGTAACCAATTTACGTAAATTTGAGTTAGGTTCGAGGTCGCTTCAAATCCGGCCGACCACGTTTTCAGTTGTTTCTTCGTTCAGTGAATATAATTTCACCAACATAGCGTCAAACTGTCAAATATCCTAAAAACGATAACTTTACTTATGCATAACTTTTGAACCGCTGGATTCCAAAACTTAAGACTTTTTTAATTTTACGCATCGAAAATTATTAATTGACAAAAAAAAAAAGTTAACAATTTCGTGTTCTTTAAAACGTGTTTCAACTTTATTTTCTAATATATCAATGAATGAACTTTGCGCAAAATCAATTTTTCTTTCATATATTTTTGTTTCCGAAATAAGAGAATCGCGATCGCATTGGCATTTTTCGACCGAACCTTTGAAACGACACGTAACAATTAAACGGTTAAGAACTTACTAATATAAGGATGGCCAGCTACTCTGCGAAGAATTTGTACTTCCTGTAATGTAGCATCCTTCATGGTATGTCCATCTTCGTTAGTTTCATTACTAATATCTATAATTTTAGCTGCATACTCTATACCTGTTTCTTTTTCTATACATCTTCTCACAGTGGAAGATATTCCTCTGCAAACATTAATGTACTATTTAATTCACATTAATAGGAACGTTCGTTTCAAGATATTATAAGAACATTAATTCTATGCTAAATTCGGTCTTAATTGAAACATTTTTTTTTCATTAAGTTTCGAAGATAAGATTTTTAAGAACTGACGAAATGTGTAAGAATTATTGCAATATTGTTACATTCTTATTTGTGCACGGTAAAATTTGTGTACTCGAATTATCGTTAACTAGCGCTGCACAAGTAACTTGCAAATAATTATATGTGAACGTATTTTTATTTAATTCCAATACTTTTGTAACATTTAAATAGTGTGCGTTACATTAGGATCGGTGTAGAACGAAATACGGATGAAATTTTTTTACAAGGATTGTAACAAAGTTACAATGTTTTTTACAACAATTCAACAAGGATTAACGTTTGACAGACACGAAGGTCTCGTTTGGGTATAGCGTTTCGTCGGTATCGTAATCCGTCCCGTACGATGGAATTATTATTCAAACAGCGTTATTTCATCGATACACGACAAAAGTATCGTAGTCGAATCGAATGTATTCAGCTTTATTAAATTATATAATTGTACAGGTTAGTCGGGCGTTAGTTAGAGGTTGTGAATTCCTCGATTCGTTTATTATGATCGCAATGCACCAGAATCTAATAATACAAACATGAACATATCTATCGTGTACGCGTACTCGTTGAATAAATAAAATTAGTTCGCTATGTTTCTTTTTTCACGTCGAAATATCACGTGACGAACCTTCCAAGAATTTCCTTAGGTTCGTATTTTGCATAAAATCCCTTGGCCGCGTCCTTGTCCGGTAAGAGATCGTCTCCTTCGTCTTTTGCCATCTTACGCGTAATATTTCATACGAATCACATTAATAACCACCGTGTAGATAGCACATGTTCCTTTAATTTGAAAGGAACAAGTTCGAATGGATAGTTCTTCCACCCAATACGATTGTCATATTACAGTGTCTACTAAAGAGCGACGCACTGGATGCCCACTACATTCTAAGAAACATTAACAAAGAGATCACTGATCACCGTACACCGATAATGGCTACGACAGATCTTCGGCAAGACGAAGAAAACACATGAACAAATAAGCACTGTGAGAAGAACAATGGCGATAGCCAATATAAAGTAACGAACGAAGAGGGCTCTGACGGTGCAGCGAGGAAAACACCGAGTTGTCGAGCATGAAAGGAAAAACAGTAAGTAGCAATTTATTATCAGACTAAAATTGCTATCCCAAGGTGTGTATGTATTATATACCGCGTACGTCTATACTCTACGGTGAACACGTACGTCATATGACTTTTGCAATTTACTATTTAAAATCGTACGACTGTTACAAGCTGTACGACTGTAGCACCGACAGCGCTGCGAATATATATATATATATATATATATGTATATATATTTTTTTTAAATACACTTTCAGTTTTAGAATCGCGAAAATTAGTTACTGACGTGAATCCATCAGTATGTCAGAGCTCAATGTTTAAACACGGATTAACTAAAGATACGAATGACCACAAATGGTGAATGAAAAGTCACCTTAGAAAAATCATTTAACCAAGTTTATATGATATTCTGATACAAAATTAACGTTACAAGGAGGAAAGGAACGATTCGCTTAGATTTTCAATCTTTAATTCCACAATATCGAGTTATCCTCTTGAATATGTATCTAAAAAAAAAAACAAAGAAAAAGAAAAAAATAGGAATATCCGATATGAATTAATTGTATATACATGGCGTGAATATAAATAGAAGCAACCGCTACCTCGCTTGTTCCTCGCAGTCTTGCTCTCAACGTTGAGCACTATTGTATTGTTCGGACGACGCATCCATTCCTTTAACACAATTTCAATATTGACATTAATGCTCCTTGGCGTAACGAACAATTGTGAGGCAAAAATACGAGGATACGATACGTTTTCAGATAAGCGGAAATATCGTAAATATAAAGTCTGTATTTACGGACCCCGCAGTTGCGCGAGCAAGGCCTCATTTTTACGACATTCAATAGTGAGTTGCCTGACCGCAGCCACGTATTTGCGTTGTTGTTCTATCAGAGTGACCAGTTGCCGGCTGAGTGCATCCCTCCTGTTTTTCTCGTCGGCGCATCGTTTTTCCACCTACATAAAATATGATCGTCTTATCAGAATATAACTGCTTCGTACGTTTTGTAGACATCTTAAAGTTAGATTTCAAAGACCAATACGTTAATCGATACAAGGTTGAATAGTCTTCGTTTTTATAGTTTTATATCTATTTCGATACAAGTATACCTGTAGACTTGGAAAAGTCGGAGTATTATTTTATATAAAAATTATAATATTACAAAATATATCATGAAAATTAATATTGGACGGAAAAGGGTTATTTTACCTTTGACTTATTACGTTTAACACCCGCAACGATCGCCTCAAATTGCTTAAGAAATTGTTCCTTGCCGCTTGTTGATGCCATTGCTCTGACAAAAAGAATAGGGAAAAAGAAAGGCGTCAAATATTAGTTATCGGTGCATAACAAACGTAAATATAAAGTTCACCAACTACTCACTCGTTATAATTATCTTGGATCGAATTTAATAACGATAATTCTTTGCTTAAATAAAGTTTCGTATCGTCCAGAGTATTGTACAACGTGTAATATTGTTTTGTTTCTTTGTGCTTTGCCGAAACTGTAATTAAATAACGATAAAATATTACTTAGTTCGCGCGATAAGTAAACGAGTGCCAACGTATAAAAATAGATTGGCGAACCTTGATTATAAAGTTCCATAAATCGTCTTTGATATTGTGTAAGTTCTGAACGACCAGGAACATCGTCCAATTGTCTGGTTAAAGAAGCGATAGCTCTGTTCTTTTTGGCTAATTGCAATCTGACTTTTGTCACCACCTCTTTTTGCTCTTCGTACTCATTCAAACGGTCCTCTTCTTCCTCTGACGTTCGACTTTCGATTTCTTGTAATTTACCTTTTAAAAGATTTAAATCGCATTTGCACTGTTCTCGAAAATTGTGCTCTTGTTCTTTCAAACCATCGTGCACCAACAGAAGTTCCTCCAAACGTTTGTAAATGCTGAAGAAACAAATATAAATGGAATATTTTAAATTAATGATTATACAGCTTATAACTATGTAAAAAAAAGGTATAAATGCCTGTCGTTTTCATTAATCCCCATTTCTTGTGCCTTCTGCAGTGAACGTTGTATGGCTTGCCGTTTTCCGCGAGACTCGTTTAGTTTTTCACTTAGCTCTGAATGCTTAGCGGATAAAGTGTCTCTTTCTTTTGTCAATTTACGAACACGATTTTGAAGTACAGCCCTTTGCTTTTCTAACGCTGTTACAGCTGCTGAAGAGCTTGTGCTACCAGCTTCCTGTAATTAGTAATTTATAAAGTAAAGTTAAGGTCATCATTTGTAATTACACATATAAAGAGTGTAATTAGTTTAGTAGTTAGAATACTTTTAAATTTTGAATTACGTAAATCGTTGGTTGATGTTTATTGAAGTCGAAAAAATTTACCTTGGTTTCGGAAGTTGACATAGTCGCATATTTCTCAGCCACTTTGGCAATTTCTTGGGCTTGGATACCAACGATGTTGCCCACTGCTGCCACGCTTAAACGAGCCTATGTAAATTGTAAATGATAAACACTTGTTGATTGTTTGGTATTAATTTTGATAGTTCAGTATTGATTAATTACCGAGCTTTCTTCTATAGCAGCTAGGTTTCCAGTCAACTGTTCCGTATTTTCCTATAAAAAAAAAAACGATATCATTAAAAGCTATACAATATCGTAACTTTGTTTGCTAACACGTAAGCTTGATTTAGTTTCTTCGTCCTAAACTAATTAAGTTTGAATTTCCATGTTTGATATCTGTTCATATTTAGCTACTTGTTATTATTTTTGTATATTCTTTTTTACTATGCCAATACTTTATTTCACCTTTTCCTTTAGCTCTTCTTTATTCTCGTTTTCCTTGGCATCGCTCGAAGCAGTTTCAGTTGACGAAGCAACAATTTTTGTAGAATACAACGGTGCCTCGTATTCCAGAACAGTACCAAGAAATCTAGTCGACTCGTCTCTTTTAGCTCCCTCTTTGTGTTTAAAGAGACGCCGGGGCTCGTACGATTTCTAGAAAAAATTATAACTTCAATTATTTGGGATCGATAATTATCCAGATGATCGTCTCGCAGTAATGTATCCTACTTTGACCAGCTGAATATTCTTTATTATATTTTCTTTAGTTGCTTGTCCTGTGCCTGCGTCCTCGGAAAAAGAATGCCTTTTGTGAAATTGACTTAGAGCAAACGATCGTACAAATTCTGCCGTTTCCTCTCGAGTTTCCATCGAACGTTTCACCAGCCACTGTAATTTGTTACAATTGGTTATTAAAATGCTACTGAAACGTGAAATAGAGAAATCAGAAAAATATATTAGTTACTTGAATAACAGGAAAAATGTGAATGCAATCTAAACCTTGAATCTGATGTGGTTCTATTCGATGTGGACAATTCATTTTTGGTAGCATGGCAACGATTTTCTCAGTTAAAGATCTGTGGTACGTAAATATATGAGACATTGAATATTTCAAATATTTTATATATTTACTTACATCTTTTGACCTATGGTAAGATTTTCACGAAACAGTAGATCAATGTCTACATCAAAGTTACATGATTCTATGCACCAGGTCATCCCTCCGATTACCTAAACATTATATTAACACATTGAAGACCAGAAACTTTTTTAAAAATCTTATCACTGGCCGAAGTTACGCTCGAATAAAATTTCTACTTGCCTGCTTTTACAAAACATTTATATCTACGGTAAATATAGATCTTTATTTCAATTTTCGGATAAAGTGGTCGTTTTTAAACGTAACTTACCATTTATAATTAATTGTTACTTTTATGAATTGAAAGAAACGAAACACGAGATATCTCGTGACCGGTCCTCAATGTGTTAAGATTATATTAGTCTCAATGTATTAATTTAAATCAGTCTAAGAGGATTTATTACATGCGTACTTTATCAAAATTCGACAATCCTTTTATTCGGGCTCGAAAATAGCCCGCAGCCAGAAGTAAATCGATGATATCTTGAAATCTCTTCGTTTGCTCCTCATCCTCGCGTACATCAGCCTATAAACAATTCGCAATACATTTTTCTTTTCTTTTCGTTAAATCATATTTCCCGCCTCTCCCTTAATACACGCTTGGTAGTACGAGAAATTTCTGACAGAGGGCGACCAGCAGCTCGAAACACGAGTATTATTTCTGTATCGTAGTACTTACAGTAACAGTGTTAAAACAAGGTGTTTAAATAAATAACTACAGCTGTTTTACGATTTATTAAACGATATAAGTTGAATGTAAACTGTAACGAAACAATATAAAAAACATAAAAACATAAAAACAATGAAACGCGAAATTCATAATACAAGATGGACGTAAGTTAAGTGACATCGCATGCTGCATCGTTTGATATATACAATGGCAACGATATATTACGAATAAATGAAAATGTACAATTTCTGTGTTTCTTTTCTCCGATGAACTTTGATCGTTGGTTTACTTATTTATCAAAACGTACGACGAACATATTTTGTAAACGTACCTCGGTTGTTTCGGAGCTTCGCGACAATCTTTTCGGTACGTCGTTTAACATTATTAAGTTCCGTTCAATCTATGAACCAGAACAATTGATATGCATATAGTATACTTGAAACGAACTATTAAATAATCAGAGAATATTCAAGTTGTGCGATGCTCTGTCACTTGACATTACGGATTCTCGCTGTTATTTCAACCATTTTGCTTGCGTCACGCCCCAGAGACAAGGTTTTAAGCCAAGTTTCTATGTACAGTTTTGACGATAGTTTTGGTTCTCCAAAATATTCTTAACAATCGAAACTAATACTAAAACTGTATCGGAGTACGAGAATACTATATTTGTAATTCTTTTTTTTTAGTTTTTATGAATGTACAGGGTTATTTGACATTGTGAAATCAGCGAAGGGACGACATCGAAGGGATCGAGTAAAAGATATACAATTAAATTTGAAATTAAAGTTGAGACGTATATTTGTAATTCTTTTTTTTTAGTTTTTATGAATGTACAGGGTTATTTGACATTGTGAAATCAGCGAAGGGACGACATCGAAGGGATCGAGTAAAAGATATACAATTAAATTTGAAATTAAAGTTGAGACGTATATTTGTAATTCTTTTTTTTTAGTTTTTATGAATGTACAGGGTTATTTGACATTGTGAAATCAGCGAAGGGACGACATCGAAGGGATCGAGTAAAAGATATACAATTAAATTTGAAATTAAAGTTGAGACGTATATTTGTAATTCTTTTTTTTTAGTTTTTATGAATGTACAGGGTTATTTGACATTGTGAAATCAGCGAAGGGACGACATCGAAGGGATCGAGTAAAAGATATACAATTAAATTTGAAATTAAAGTTGAGACGTCTCCGTCGAAGAAAATTGGAATTTAAAAATTGATCGGTATCGTTACACCGCTGCTTATGCTTACCAGTTACACGACGCTGTGTACAAGACGCAAAAAAGATAAGAAAAAAATTAAAGCTAAAAATCGTACGTGAGTCATTGTTCGGTTTAATGTTTAATTAAGATTTACGTGTGTAAATATTTAACCAAGTACGGCGAAGCCTTGCTTTAATTACGTGGTGCAACAACGAACAATATACGTGTTTTATTTTTACAGCTTGACGTACTTTTATATATATATATGCACACGAATGTCAATTTTTAAACGGTAGCAAATAGTGCGTCATATTTATTTTAACTTTTATAAGCGATCGGTATTCGCTAGAAAAACTTCTCCAAATGTTTATGTTATGATGCAGTGTTAAGAACTATTATTAGGGTCGTATCAACAGCATTCTAAGCAGGGCAATAATTATTAATGAAGGAAAATTACCTGTTCTGATATTTCAGATTTTTCCAATCGTTTTTTTTTTTTTTTTCTTTTTCTTTTTTTTCTACGCCTCTGAGGAATTTTCCAGATCTACCAGTCAAATACAATTATATGTTATCTGACCGTTTTTTACGTCACGAAAATGATTAACGTTATCAACTTTAGCGCTTCCTGTTGCACGTTTCATACTATCCTACGTTTAAACAAATAAACGATACGAGTTTGTTTCGTGCGACGTTACTTCTCGTTTTGCTTTAGTAAAGCTAACTGTTCTCATCGTTTCACCTCGAGATGATATTAATCCATCCAAACGATGTATATCCGAGGCTTCTCGTTACTCAAAAACGAGTTCTCAAGATAGGAGATGAAGAAGGATACTGGTTGAATAATAAAACCATGGTCTTCTGCAATTCGATTCGTTGTGTATTAAATATTCATAACATTGTTTGGTACAATGACTGACAAAAATTTGACGGCGTGCACGGAACACGCGTGCACGTGAAACGACATCCTCTGTGCGGCAGCGATTGGCCGCAAAGACGCGCGATTCATGGTGGAAGTCCGAAGTAAAAAAGAAAAAAAAGCGGCGAAACGACATGTTGTATCTTTACCTTTTTCGTCTTATAAATACGTTCCATAAATGATGGTTCTATCTAGAAAATCCTTGTTACATTGAGATTTTTTGAATTCTAAAGTCATCTTAGTACAACTATCCTGAACTGTCCGTGTGTATCTGTATGTGTTTGTTTCCGCGTACAAAATATTGTACATATATATATATATATATATATATA
>SMSQ01000241.1:0-10216 GCA_019453375.1 Ctenoplectra terminalis
GATTATATCTTTTGTTGATAAATTAAAAAAATTCATGAATATTGCTCCATATTTGAACCGGATTACCAGTATACCGCCTTAATAAAAAAAAATATTAGCAAAGTACATTTTTGATAAATGAAAAAGTATACGCAGAGTGTCCTGAAAGGTCTGTAAGTTCCTCTAAGGGGTGATTCTTGAAATGCTTACAATTCACTTTTTCTTTGCAAAAATATTAGATTCGGTTTTGTTAAGGAGTTATTAACGAAAAACACTAACCAATCACAGACCGAATAAGGCGTTTGGTGGCCAGCGGAACGTTGATTCTACGCCGCGCTTGTTTCTACGAGCAACTTAGAATGTACCGAAGCAATTGTTGTCGAGAACTAAACAAAAGATATATCGAATATACTAATTAATTGTTATTCGTGTCGAATAAATGAAGTGAGTTATTCGATACTCAAAATGAATAATGAATAATGAATAATGAATAATGAATAATGAATAAATCTATGTAAAGTAATTGAAATTTAATAACAAATAGAATGTAATTCATTATTTTAATCAAAATTTATTCAAATAATAACAAACACTATTATTGATAATAACTGTTAAATATGGTTATTTAACTATTCAATCTTGACGTCATACAAAATGTTACACCCTCAATTTTTAAGTCATTCCATAGTTGTGGAGTGGCATTTGCAGACTGCCGCAACCCTAAGAAATAAGGAAGCGTTTTTAATCTCGAGCCAGAAAGAATGAATCAATTTTGCATATCATTCAATTTACTTTTCAAATTATTTTCCATGTCGTCATAAAATCGTGAGTGCGCATATTTGTTAAAGTTAGAGTCACGGGCGCATCGACTGTTTAAATTGTCAAATAAGTAATTCAAAATTTCGAAGAAAGAAGCCGTGTGTTGTATTGTTCTTGTTTTCATGTTGCTGACTATAGAACCAGTGAACAACGCAGACGACACTCTTTTACACACTTCATTTTATCATAGGAATTTGGATTTACATGCTTTTTCGATAATCGGTAGGCTGCTCGCATACTTTATCTTTTCCCAAGTTCCATAATGCGCGGACGTTACACCATGAAACTTGATTATTGTTAATTAATTGTTTTATTAGATTATTTCTAATGCTTTTAAATAATGTTTCTATTGACATTCTGTCGTCGGTTATTCCTTGGCTATTAGCCCAGTGATCGGAAACGACAATTTAATTTTTAGCGCATTACATGAATTTTGACAAATTTCTGTTCAAATGTTTATTTTTCCGAGCCATTGAATAATTATGACTGGATTTTAAAAATGCAAACCGACGATATTACGGAATTTACTGTAAAAAAAGGACGAAGTGCATAGACATACAGATTTGTTTAGAATTATTTGTAAAAATTGAAGTTTTAAATAGTAACATTAAAATGAATGTAAAACACATCCGCTAATTCTTTTCACGATAGCTTTCTTCAACCGTGTATCACTTACACGATAAAGTCAGTTCAGAATAAAATTTCAGTTTTAAACAATCAAGTACCTTATACTTCGCTCTTAATAGCAAACGAAGGATATTTTAATTCTCCTTCTCTTGCTTTAATTTTTTCTCGATTTCTATCAATCGTTGTTTCAGTTCATTGCGTTCTTTCTTTCAGCCGGCTTCAAATTTCATTCTAGTGCCAGCAGTATTTTCATTTAAGTTATCTATTGTATCGTTAGTACTATAAACTTTGGGGACAGTATTTTTCCGTAATTGTTCGGATACATAAAAACAATTTTGCGAAAAATGCCAACTGGAAATGTATTTTTCTTTTTTTAATTTTGCATTAAACATTTACACCCAATCATCTAAATCACAATTAATCAGTCACGTTGTACACCGATCGTTGTTTACAAGAAAAGGATGAAAGGCCGTTTTATTGTTAACGTATCGATTTACTATCCCATATTGTGGGTATTAGCATTTTTTATAATAACTTTTACTCTTATGTTGCACTTTTATGAAAAAATAACTAAAGTTAAACAAAATAATAGGAAGAAAGTTTAATTGTACTTATATTGTTTAATTGTGTGGTATCCGATGATCACTATTACTAGTACGTTTACTATACTTTAAATGTCTCGAGTGAATGATCACACGTTGACGGGGTGCGAGAAGAAACTATTCATTTTGGGACAGATAACACGTTGTTTGATATATGTTGTGGGTATTAATATTCTTCTATTCTGTTATTTACTTGGTTGCTAAGTGTGCATATCGTGAATAGCGTTGTCATCTGTCTTCGTTTTCTTGGATACGAGTTAGGTTTTTAAGTCATCCAGGGACGTCCGAGGACGTCTGGGCAGATTTCTTATAGTGACCCGAATTTTCCGAGCTTTTTCTTTGTATTTATAGTGTATAAAAAAGTCATAAATAATGTTTCCACTTTGTACAATTATACATATTTTCTGTTTATCTTTTAACTGTCGTTACAGCCTGTAATTAGTGTTAAAATCTAAAAAAAATAGTTAAAAGTGTCGGAATTTTAAGCGGTAAAGCACAGGATTTTAATGCTTTCTAGATTGGTGATTTTATAAATGGCAACCGTAATCGTAAAGAAGGGACGCGTCTTCCTTATAATTATTTAATAAAGTAAATTTACTATTGAACGTCATAAACCATAAACATTTATGGTTTATATATAACAGTAATTGATAAATATAGATGAAATATAATGTGAAACAATGCCTGAAGTGTAAGGCATTTGATACGTATGCAATCATATTAAGGTAAGCTCAACTATGGAATTCCGATATCCCATCAGGAGTTTTTATTCTTATTTTTAAATACGATTGAAATTCTGAATTTGTTGAGTATTCGATGTCCCGCTCAAACAATTTCTGGGATACACACGTCCTAATTTTAAAAATTAGTATACAAGTTTCAAACTATATCTACACCCATTCTCATCTTGGTAGTATAAATTTTGAATAGAAAAAAAAAATCCGAATACAAAATGGATTAAATAAGGACACTTGAGTAACGTTTCGATAGCGTTAAGCAATATTAATGTTAATATTTTGAATTCAGATGAACGAAACGGTACGTTATAACTTCGGAATCTTTAAAAAAACTGACCTCGTGGAAAGATTTTCTTTTGTTGTTACATATTTCCTTTAAAATAATTTAACTTCGTTACAAAGAGTTTTTTCATACAACCATAAATAACGTAGATACTTAAGCATTTCTATTTAAATGTTTCACCCTATATTTACGTAACTTGATAATTACGTTTAGTTTTAATTCTAACCGCTATTAATGCTGTAATCTTATTCTAACAATAAACTAAATCGGTAGCTTTGAGACGGACACTAAAATGGTAAGGGGGCTGTGAACCCCAAATCTCGAGACAAAAAACCGTTGGATGTTAGGTCTATCCTGTACCTCCTTTGTACTAATACATTGAATGCTGCTTATCCAGGCATTATTAATCAACCGGTTCGCTGTGATAGTATCCTCGTTAACTGTCGAATAATCGTTGTTGTAATGTTACGAGCCTCAGTATCTATAGTGTCCCATATGTGTAAGTTACGTTATGTTACATTTTAATTTTAATTGCCAAACAATCTAATCACTAGTTATCAAGGAATTATACATATTTGATTTACCAAACACCGTCAACTGTGGTATATGTGGATTCGAATTGAGTTAGGGCTAGATTAATTTTCGAAAGTGGTGCAGTAGCCCTCGCGTAGAAATTTTACACGATCTATAAATACTGAGACTGATGTTCGACAGTCGACAACGGTAACTACCACGGGAAGACAATTTTGCGTTGGTAACATAACATCTGGATGAGTAGCGTTCAATGTATCAGTCACATCTGTATACGCAGCATTTAACGTATGGTACTTAAAATTTTTTTATCAATATCTTGGACACTAACAATTGGCTCAAGCTAAAATTTTATATTTGAGGTCCGTCCCCGCCCTCTACCTTGCAGCCTAAATTTCATGTCGATCAGCCACCGGAGCCTTTTGGAAGTTTATCCTCAATATACATATGTATATGTTATAGTTATAAACCGGCTATCGTTTTACAATATATTCAGTTCTGTGAAAATTTCAACACACTATCAAAGCCAAATATGTATTCACGACCTTTTGAAACTGTTCCAGTAAACACACGCTACAAAACATTACTGTGGAAGCACACGCTGTTTCTTTCATTCGTAGTCATGGGTTATGTAAAGGCGTCACACCTGCGCCATGTGCCGTGTATTCATTTATTTGTTTCTCTGTAGTCGGTGTAGGTACGATTGAACGTCGCGCAATGCTCACGAAAGGAGGTAGATCACCGATTATTTTTGTGCAAGGCGACGGATTATTCACGTCCGTTGGTTGGTTGCGGAACGAACCAGCAACAGGCGCCTGCAACAGGTGGTTCTCTCTTCTATGATGTTGCATAGCAGTTAGCACTGCATTTATGCAAGACAAATTGCGCGTTCCTGTAGAACAGAATTACAATGGTTGTTACGTTTAATTTGTTTCTTTCAGTGGCGAAAAGAAAAAAAAGCGCAAAGGTTATTTTAACTACATGAAAATATTTTTACTTTTATCATAATCGAGAACCGCCAAAATACATAATCTAGAGACGCGTTTTTCTGTGTGTTGTACGGCTTGATAAATATCCTGTGATACTGGTAAATGATAATAGAAAAGTAATATTTTTACTTGTTCCATTAAGGTTTCGTGTTCTTTTTTTTCTGTTGCAAAAATTGTATAGTTAACTAAAGGAATTTTGTTAATTTGTTTAATTGTGAAGAGCAAAATTTTGGAGAATTAAATAATAATATTATAAAACAAAAGTGATTGGTTAAACTTTTAATCAAAGTTTATAGTAAGCGTATATCTAAGTAAATCTTTGTAACACCGAGTTGTTATAGTCTCAATTTAGATTCTATCTGTAATTCAAAGCAACATTTTTCAAGCAAAAAAATCGGTTTATACATCTAACATGATCGAATAGCATCGAAGTCGTTAAATCTTGAATTGTAGCATCAAGTGTAAAATCTTCCATGACTAAGTCTATGTGTCATCGCATTCTAAGCTAGCTAATGATTATCAATCATGTAATCGTATCTTCGGAAAAATTGAACAGGTGATTTACAGAATTCTGAAGAAATACAATATTCTTTAGCGTAAGATATTACTTACTTATATATATATATATATATATACATATATTTATAGATCTATAAAATTGTTCTATAAACGTTACATGTAACTATTTGTCTCTTTTTTTTTTTTGCAAAGTATGAAACGAAGCAATTCATATACAATAATTATTACCCATTAATATAGTATCCATAATTTTGTGCAATGGTTTTTATGACTGACTATATTTTAGAATATTGATATTACGAAATATGTAGCTATTGTCAATTTGATATGTCTGCAAAACATAATTTGTAGTATAAAAATAGATTGAAAATGTGGAATAAAATGTTTTCAAGTCAGGCATTGTTTTTTAGAAAATTAAAGTTGAAGAATCATTAGATACAGGTATCTATACTTGATTGACGTATACAGGATGAGATTGACATTATTAAAATGAAAATAAGCGTAGATAGAGAAATTAAACAGGATATGATTAGAAATGATGCAATAGATTCTTATAATAAATGTAAGTATTTTGTGATATAATTAATTAAAATGAAATTAAAAATAATTGTTTAATGAGAAAAGTAAGTAAATATAATAAATTTGTCTTTTTTAATTAAAAATACACAAATTTGTTATTTATTATTATCCCATGATTCGTGAAGCATAGCATTTTGTGCTGCTTGTGATGAAAAAAATATATTAACTTTCTGATGATTAATTTAGTAGAAGAATTTTGCCTGTACAGCCTTCTGAATTAATTAGGAGACGTAGGATGAGTGTTCGGATAACAGAACGTTCGTTATTTCGTTAATTATACTCTATCTTGTATCAACGTATATTTTATTAGTTTATAATATATGAAATTTTTATTTTCTGCGATTGAAAGAAATTTATTTATTTATTTATTTATTTATTTTAATTGAATTATAAAATGTTGAATTTTTAAGTTTCATAAAATCAATAACAAAACTAATATTCTTGGTTTAAAAATTTTTATTCTTTACAAAACTGTCCGGTTGTAGTTAAAAGTGATAATTAGTAGTACCTCGTTTAGTTAACTCTTAATTACTATTCTCCATGTCTTAAGATCCTTTCCCGTCATATACTTAGTTATCAGTAAGATTGATTTACTTTTGGCCAGCGATCTGGGAGACAATCCATATTCAGCACAACGGATTCTAGGGTGGGCGATGCATTTTTTGCATTGTCGACTAAAAAGAGAGACAGTGAAACTTCTTTTTTTATATCACATACAGGGTGTTTCATTTAAATTGAGAGCTATAAATATCTCAGGAAGTAATTATGATACCGGAAAATATTTCGAACAATAATTAAATGGTATTTTAAGGAGGCCTTAATTTTGACAGTTTTTTTTTTTTTCTTTTTTTTTTCTAAATAGAAACGTCATTGACAAACCATTAGTTTAGCATATATTTTAACTTTAATATTACGAAATAGTAATGGTAATATGATGTTTACCTTCTTATAATCGATTTTCAAAATGTTGTCTTTCAGCTTTAATACAGATATTTACTCGTTTTACGATTGACCGATTAACCCGATCTATCATTTCTTCAAAAATCTATCGACATTCTTGAAAAATTTTTTACTTCATATTATTTAGAGTAGTTGATTCTTGTTGGTAAATTTTGTTTTTCAAATATCACTGTAAGAAATAATTCAATGCTGTCAGGTCTAGTGATTTCAGTGAAAGTTTAACACGCACAACAATGTTGCGTACAAACGCCATAGAAGTATTAGAAGTCCAATATCATCGGTACTAGCTACACTAGAATTGAGAAAGGTTTCGTGATATTAAGTTAAAATATATGATAAATTAATGCTTTTTTAACATAAACAAGTGAATACTTTTTCATACAGAATGTCGATCCGTGAATAAATCGATTGATGTATTAAAAATTATATCATTTTATTTAAAAAGATTAACTTGACCTTCGTACGACCTCTGCGTCTATAACTAGAAAAAAAAACTAACATCAAATTATGGTACCTTCGAAATTATTTAACTTCTATTCGAAACATATTCCGGGAATTTAAATGGGACACCATGTGTACGTTAAAAGATCAAATTATTTCATTAACCAAATCTTTCTTTGTGCTTTATTTTCAACTTTTTGTTTCGCGAACAAAGTCTGACATGGTTGATATCATTTGGACCTCTTTTACCCATTTATTTTTATTTAAAATTGAACTCCTATCACCAGTTAACTTAAAACATCAAAATTTTTAAATACTTAATTATTATAAAATATGCCTTTTTAAATAGATTTATTATTTTTCGATTGCATATGGATTTCTTTATTATTAATGTCTGAAACAACAGGAAATCCAGTTAACATTTATTAGGCACACGTGTGTATACATATAATATCTAATGATGCAACTAATGTTAGATCATCCATAGTAATTGTACAAGTTGCAACGTCTAGTCGTTTCAAAGTTAACGGTTTCATTATAGGGTTGCTTTAAAAAATGAATATTGAAAAACTTCCAATCTGATTTCACACTAAAGATCCGTGAAATATAAAAGGGTGAAGCGTTATTCAGTTTTTCGTAAAGTATACACCATGCTTGGGAATTAAATGGTTTTTCGCCAATTTTTAGAAGCAACGTCCTCTTTTTCCTGCCGTACGTTTTGTTCTCCGCGATCGCCGCACAGAGGGACGAGTCAATAGGACAATTGGACATTTATATACAGGGTGTCCCGAACAAAGTGAAAGTCCCTGAAAGGGGTGATCTTTGAGATGGTTTCAAGCAACTTCTTGATTGATCAATCGCAAAACGAGAAAGGTGGCCGGTCACCAGCGAGTGCGCTGTCTCCACGCTATGCTTGACTTCAACGAGTAACTCAGAATGAATCGAAAAATTAAATTGAACTTATCCAATCAGCAAAAGGTTCGTTTGCTGCTTGAAAATGTGGGTCACTGTGTCACTGTACCGATAATGACAGTGATCCAGTTGATCGCTACGCCGTAAACCATTTTGTTCGTAACCATTTTCAACCGACAAACCAGCCTTTTACCGATCGGGTAAGTTTAATTTAATTTTTCATTAAATTTGACGTTTTCGCGAAGGAAAAAATTGCTCGAAATCACTCGAGGAATCGCCCCTTTAAAGGACTTCCATTTTGCTCGGGTCATCCTGTACAAGTATTCAATGAGTGACCATTCTTTAATGATCGTTCATAGACAATATTTGAAAAGCTATTGTATGTATTTTGTTAGGTATTTATCCAATTTTGTTTATTTTTATACTATTTTTATGAAAATTTATCACGGATCTGAAGTAATAACAAATGCAATAACACCGATTGAACATCCGTTTGAAAATGCTCAAGAAGCAAACCATAAAATCATCCCCTTATACAGGGAATCCTGTTCAAGAAAAAAGACAAGATTTGACAATAATAGAGTATCTAGGAATTTCGCTAAGAAATCTAAGACCTTCGATAGATAGATTACATAGAGAACTACCATCAGAACCCGGAGAATTTGTTACCGAACAAACATTGTTGGGTTTTAAAGGTAATATTCAATTATTTTTTATAAAAATAATATCATAAAAAAATAATAATAAAATTTTGTACATACCTAGCAAAATACGTACAATAACTTTTGAACTATTTTCTATGAATAACCGTTAAGAAATATTTTACTTATTTTATTTAATACTTATGTACTGTGCAGAGCTGGAAAGACGGCACAAGGGCAAGAGGAGCACTCGGCTTGCTCCATCCGATCCCCAGCTTTGACGCTCTCGTAACCATCACCATCCGTTCTTGCTGGCACGCTCTAATATAGTAGTAGCAGCGTTTCCGGATTTACGGGGAACACATTCTATGATAGATCGTGAATAATTACGCCAATGGCTTGAGTTTCGTCGTATCTCTCGCCTCGTACCATCTCACCGTCTTGATGGGTCATTCCTTCTCTTTATCAGGGACACGAATAGTAGTTGTGACAATTTCGGTCAATAATATGGTATGTCCAAAAATGTCTGTGCGTAGAAGTGTGACTAATCCACTACGGTCAATCGTGCCCGCATTCCTTTCGCTCATCATCTTTCCAACTGTGCACAGTATGTATACGTATATCAATGTCTAGTCATCCTACTTACTCATCCCACTGCGACACGCTCTGAGAAGTGCGTAAACTAAACTTAAACTTATTAGGAATAAGATAAGGTTTGCGTGTCAATGAGGCCATATATACTAATTAACGCGTTGAAGATGTTAATATCATTAGTGTTGAAAAAATGTAACAAACACACCGTATTTAATTACATTCGAAACCCCAATTAGTGCATTATTGACAATGAAATTAAATTTTAATTGCAAAATGCATACAGTTTCCATAAAAAACGAAGTTTTTTTTTTGTGCGATCTTATGCGATTTTCGTAATTAAATAAAATTCTCATGACATCTATCGCGAAGAGCAGCGAAGCTCTGTTCTGAATTTAAAGATTTTTTTCTGTTAATTTTGAAAACATTATAACTGTAACACTATGAACTGTACGTATGTTTCAGGTAAAGGCGTAAAATAGAAATACTGTCAGAAATTGAAAAAAATATATATATTTTACGATGATATTTATTATTGAGTTCTTTAGAGTAACTAGTGCTACGTAATGAAAAAAATAGCGTTGAACATAATTGAGAAAGACATATAATTTCATGCTAGTACAGTTAAAATAGGACGTTTCAACTTTTATAATTCCTCCCAATATCCAACGTTACTACAGTGTCGTCGCATTGTGCGCCGTAGTGCTCGACGCATCTCATTGTCAGGCGAGTACTATATGAATCGTGCGTGGCACTACAGTGGGGTAATATTGTCGACGCGTTTTTCTTTCATCACTGTCGCCCGAATGCGCCACGCACGATTCATATGATACGCGTCTGAGGTGCGTGGAGTATTACTGCGGTCGCGAGAGCCATAAACGTGGGGGCGGAAGAAAGAGGGTGTTGCTTTTGAAAATCGGCTGGGAAGAGCACTTAATTTCCAAGCCTGATGTACACTGTAAACTATACTTACAAATTATAGACAAACTATACTATATATATATAT
>SMSQ01000244.1:0-13201 GCA_019453375.1 Ctenoplectra terminalis
CTTATTCACGAGGAAAGAAATATATTTATATATCAATTACGCGTTGTACTTCGAATTATATCCGTGAAATGCTGAAACAGAATTTCACCGAGGGAAAACAATCCCCTGAAGGATCGCGCGATCCAATAATTTAAAAGCGAAAGATTACTCTGTGGCAATCGTCACGAGGAATCGGCAATTTCCGACAAACGGTACACGTAATATGCAGCTAATTACCGTTGCGCCGTCGATGAAGTGTAATCTCTCAAATTACTTTACGTGGCCGTCCCTTTTATGCGTTTCTCTGCATCGTAAAGTTGCACGTAATTATACGGTGGCCGGTTTGCCAGCGATAAATTGTAATCGATGCATGAAACATGCGAGAGCGAGCACATTTAAAGCACTCGCACGTTACCCTGCGAAAACGATCCCCCACGATCGGCAAATTATTCGTTCTCCGTTATTAATACGCTGCTAAGTGGCTTTTCGCTAATTACCTTGTTGCTTATTATCTTTATTACGTATCGACTTCTCTGATATCGAAGGTTCGTGATGCCACGCTATTTACAACTGCTTCGATTGTGCCTCCGATATTCCGCGTGGCGCAAGCAACCCGATAAGATGGAATATTCACGATTGCTTAGCCACTTAGGGAATGGAGTAATAAAGCAACATAGCGTACATATTGGAGATCATCTCGACTCGAGAAATCGACGTTATCTCGCGTCATAAATTAGCTTGCCAAATTAATTAATTACCTCGGTATTTTAACCTAATAACTTTGTCTCGTTAAAATCTTCGAGAGATCTTAAGTTAGAAAATGTTTTCAATCCTCTCGCGTACCTACGTTTTTCTTTATTTTTATTTTATTTATCTCGTCACTTTGATACCGGATAATCTATTTGTACCAATTATCGGTTCCATAATTTTTGAATCAAAATGAGAAGCTACGATCGAATATAATTTTACTCCGACAAGCGAAGAAAACTTGGTAGAGGGTTCGGTAATTTTCAAGAAATTGTTGGAACACCTGTTTTCGTTGCTGTATTCTACGTGAAACAGGTTCTCTTTCCAATCTCCACTAGAGAACAATTTTATACGGCTACCGTATCCCTCTCACCTTGCCCTTTGCCACACGGCAAATCGCAAATCATCGATCACAGGCGACGCGCGATAACCCAAGAAGCCGAAGAAGCTCGTTTTCCCTTCTTTCGTCCCCACCTCCCACTTCTATAATCACAATCCTTTCCACGGTGGCTGGTTCATTTAGTAGGGTAGTTCGGTAGTTTCGCAGTTTCGCCGGGTTTCGGTGTCTGTGCTCGGCAGCGGCGTCCATTTGTATCGGGAAAACGGCTTCGGAAACTCGAAACGCTGGACCGTAGCCAGGAATTTATCCGACCCCTTTCCCTGACTCTGTGCTCATCTATAGTGCAGGTGGACCATCCCGGTCTCCGTGTAAACGCCGTATTTATTACCTCGTTCCCGATGTAAATGCGCGTGCCGTGGATTATTGGGAACTGATCTTCCGGTCTCGAGGATAATTCCCGTTTCTAGGCGCGCCAGCGTTCGGCACAACCACGACGACACAACGACAACAAGGATAGACGATCGTTGGAGGATCGGTCAACGATCTGCGATCCAGCGAATAGCGAATTTTCGGCGAATCGGTTGAACACGCGAACCGTCCAAGGGGTCGTGTAAACGCGCTGCACGAGCAATTGCGCACGTGGCCCACCATCAGGATGATATATCAATTGCGTCCCTGATATATACGCGGGATCGCGCGAGATGCCCGCCTGCAGCTTACCGGCCATAGATTCGCCCGGCCAGTGAACCGATTGCCGCTTCCCAGCTAGACGAATGGCCGTTGGATCGAGCCGGGACTGGGTAATCGCCTGGCTAGGCTTCGTGATCCGGAGCGTTGCTGCGAAAAACAGAGCTGAACGGTTCTGTCGCGTTAGGTGTGAAAGCGACACGCGTTCTTTTTTTTTTTTTTTAGTTTAGATTTAGTTAAACCTATGCACTCCGGTGAAAATGCTGCACATTACATTAGAAATTGCATATCGCGGATCGATACGGTTTCCGTATCGTTCCTTGGTTCTTTTTCGATCTTTCAATAATTTCATTTACTTTCAATCGATATCGATCGAACGAAGCAAAAAAGAAAGAACACATACGATCATTGGGCATGGATCAACCCATCCAATCGCGATAACTGATCAACTAATTATTAATGCTCCCATACATGGAGTTGTCCAGCGACCCAAGCATCAAAGATTCAAACGACACAAGCTCCATGCGAAGGAACACACGTGCGCTGGTTACACAGGACGCAATTTCTTTCTGGTTGTCCCCTGAGCGGACCAATCGTACCGGACGAGAGTTGATAACAAGCAGTGGACTGACGTTAACATACCACGGAATTGTCAGCGAAACGTTGGTGGTTGGCAGCGTTGTAGAGCGCACACCAGAGACCCAATGTCTGCGGTCAAGTCGAAGCTTCGGATATCAAGAATTCATGTATGACCTACACTATCGGTGTAGGGCTAGCTAGACCGTGTTCTTACCCTCTTACCCTATCATTTGCACGATTTACACTCGTGTAATCGTTCCATTTGCTCGATATTAGTTGAACTATATCGTTACCGGCAGGTTTATAGATCCTTTTCCGCTTGTTCTCGAGTCTGGAAATCAGCTGTGGCGTACGAGCCTCTGTTGGGTCCGATGAAACTTTAATACTCGCCGGGAGTTTCTTACGGAGGCGATACGGTGTACGGACTTATGAGAAAATCGATCGAGCCACCGCGATCGGATAAGAACGCTCGAATTACGTCCTCTTCGTGGTGGACGTCGAGCGGCTTTATTGAAATCTTTTTTAAGGGCGACCGTGATTGGATAGATACGGTTGGCTAATGGTATTACACGCCATCCCTCCCTCGACGTATTTATGATTTTTTCACTCTTCGCCTAGGGGTTTTTTTTTTTATGATGATTACGCGTGACAGGAGTTTTATGCGCGCCCGAAAGCCTAAAGTCTGAAAGAAATAACCCTCTTTCGATCGCGTTTCTCGAGTTTCCGAGATTGTGGAATGGAAGGTAGAAGGAGGTTCGAGCGTGAACTAATCGCGTGCTCGTGTTAAAAAATTAATAAAGCGAACGAAAGAAGTAGGTGGTAAATTTATTGTAGTAGCGAAACTGGAAGACTAAAGATATGGAAAATCAGAAATTAAATATTTAAGAATTCCTCTTTAAGTACTTTCAAAATTTAATTTCTTTTTTTTTGTGTGCAATGAATTGTGGTCTTCAATAGAATTTTTTCGCGTTTACTTCGTCGCGATACGGCGACGAGCGTCGAACGGAACGAATGTTTCTCTAACGGTTACATGGTATTCGGTTTTGTAATGTCCCTACTCGGAGTAACCAATATGGTTCCTCCTAGGTATCTTAAAAATTGCTTGGTAATCTATTACGGTTCCTATGAACAGAATGCGAATGAATTCGACAACCAGATCGAAAATCAATTCCTTTTCTCGGAAAATTGACAACGATATTTCATATTTAAGGCGTGTAAAGTACATAGTTGGCGAAAATAATCTTCGTCGCGCAGAAACGATTCGAGAAACTTATATCGACGCGGAGAGAGTTACCAGTGATAAAAGGCGGCTGCCTCTGAAACGAGTCGAGATCAATTCGCGATTTCGATCACACGTTTCGCGCCAAAACTCGGTCGAAGTCCCACCAATCTAGACTCTGTAAATAACGACCGGAAGTTCCCAACAGCGGAAGATCCCTTGGCAGGTCTACACTTTGTCAGAGACGGATGATGCGGAGCTTTTCACTGCTATCGAATTGGCCGGTGATTTACGACAGACTCTTGGATAGCGATCGTTCTTGTTTCGAGACGATTCCGATGTACACGTATCGCCGGAGTTGATAGCATCAAGAAATTAATATCGAGATCGCGAGACTTTATTTGGACACTTAACTCGATCGATGGTAAAGCGAGACTCGTGATAAAATAATTCATTAACGACAGAGCCATCGAAAGGGTCAAAATGAAAAATTTTATAAATTTAAAACAGCGAATTTTTCATGATTTTTCATGATTTTCTGTAAAAAAATATGGTTCAAAATTTATCTCCTTTGTTATTATTCTCGCGTGTTGTTTCATATATCTATCATTTCAATTTCTTTGATACAAAATTCTATACTTAGATCTGTGGTTCCAGTGTTAATTTTTCTTTTCTTGTAACACGATTCATAAAGATACAACTGTATTACTTGCTATCGCGATGAATTAATCTGATTCGACGAAGCAAAATTTCAAAGGTGTTGAAACATCGATCCGTAAAGGATAAGAAAAGTTCTCGTAGTTATTTTAGTGGTATAAAAATAGCAGAATAAATTTCCATTAAGTTTCTGTAGCAGAGGCGTACGCAATCTTGTATGGTCGTTTGTTCTTGTTCTTTGATTTTAGATTGCAGGGTTCATGGTATTTCAGCCACTTTTCCTTTTGTTCGTTTTTTTTTTTTTTTACTTATTCGCGTTGCAACGGTTTAAGTATTTTACATACTCGACGACTTTGTAGTTTTCCGTAGGTTAATTTTAACAGAGGGTTCACTCATGAGATTATCAGGGATTGTAGTTATAGTTAGCCACGCTTTTCCTCTAAATTCAGCGTGACCAATAAATTTCTGACCGTATGTACTACAATGTTTCTTCGTGGCATACTTACGACATCACACGCCAGCGTAATTTTCGCGTTACAAAGCAGCTGTCAGCTTCTGAATCTTCTGTGCGTAGGAATCATGAAAGCCATCTGATTTTGTGTCGTTGAGCCGGCACTACGTTTCCATTTTGCAATTTTTTCCGAATTCAATTCGAGCGCTAAAGTTAGCTCGTTTATTTTATTTTATTTTATTTTTTTTTCAGAAGGGAAAATTAATTGTCGCCTGGAAATTGTTATCCCATATCGATAGGATTTAATAAACCTTGACATAAACACCCCACATTTCTTGCGTGTATATATAATATTTTCTGTATCTCTGTTATCAACTTTTGGAACTTGTATCAAGCGATTCTAAGCTTTCAATACTGAAACTATCGACGATTAAAATATATCTACTTCTACCAAGAATTTCTCAATAATACATGTTCGAAAAAATACATAATCCAAGAGAAACCAGTCTTTAGCCATATATTACACAGAAAATCACAGAAAATCACGGAAAATACTAAAAAAATGTACAATTAAAAATTTTTTAAACCAGTCATTCCAACGATTGATAGCATTAGTGTTAAATTGCTTCCATGCTTCATACCACAGTCTCTAATCTTGATTTTAATTTTTGTTTCAGGTAAGACAATCTTTGGTTTAATAAAAAATCCAGACTAAAATGGGTGAGTCGCTATAATTGAATCTTTTAAAACAAATATGTTGAAAGACAGCCGTTCATAATTAGGGGTGAACATAACTTATAATAACGAGTCAGCAATGGTAAATCGCGAATGAAGTCTTGACCGTGTTTGAAAGCTTAGCGTGTGCGTCGAAACGGTGACAGGCGCGGCCTGACGATTACACGACGCATCTCGGGGTTGTTTTTTCGGTACAAAGAGGTGGCTCGAGGGAAATCCGGTCTCTCACGACTTGTACATGCACGCGAAGCAGAGAATTCGTCGTTCTCGCTGGATTCTAGTTTTCCACGCCAGCGCGTAGATGGCAGTAGTGTACGCTTTCGGATTTAAAAGCTGCTTGAATACTTTTTCCCCTTCGCAATTGCACGTTGCTTCCGGTGCACCAGGCCAGAACCGATTGTCTGATCCTCATAGGAAGCGACTACTTTGAAAATCGAGACGCGACGCCCGGTAAAAAGGCGCGACTGTATAATTCGGTCAAAAGAGGTGTGTACGATTTAACGAGTCCTTCGGTGTTAAAAATCCATTGGCTATAAAAATTATTCGCTTGTACTCGTGTTTTTTCGATAAATCACTTTTCGACGAGGTTCTACGTTTTGTTTTCACGGTATCAAATTTTGATAGTCTAGTGGAAGCATTATTAAACGATCGAAAATTAAACCCTCTGAATTTTGTCGGCTTGTCGGAGGAAAAACGATTGATTACAGTTTTTCACTTTGATTTGAAAATTTTTAAACTAATAATTGCTATAGATGGATCGTGGCGTCACATCATATTAATCAAATTTAATAGTACAGCGATAATTAAATAAAACAAATTTGTTAAAACATAGATATATTAGTTCGTAACTTTTAATCGATCAGAATGTAAATGGTCTGCCATAACTTTCTACAATCACTGTATTGAATTAAAAAAAATAATAATAAAAGCAGGAAAATTTAGATTCGTACATTTGCTTTCAATTTTAATATATTTTAAACAAGTTTCAGTTACATAATCTACAATTCTCGTAGGAAAATTATTTTTTAAAGGTTGCAAGACACAAACTTTATGCTCTTCAGTCAGACGAGAATTTGTTTTTCTTCGTTTCTTTTCTGATTTAAAAATTAAATTCGATTATCATTTGCATCGATCGAAGGTGCGCGAAATTAAACCCAGTTTTCCCTTAGAATCCCGACACCTAACTCTGCATACGTTCGCGTACTCTAGCATAAATGTTTGATCATTAGCCAGTCTGATTAGAAGTCTCGAGCGCGGAGCTCCCCGAAATTGCCTCGAGTTCCGATTGCTTCGCCAAAATCTCGCCGACCATAAATCACTTTTCGGCATTCGTCGCGACCAAACACGCGAACAGAAATAGCGTTTTTTACACCAACGAATACGTGCTTTCGGTTCGATACACCGTCTAGGCTGCTGCATCGCGGATTCCGCCGCGTTTTCCTCTTCCTCTTTTTTTTTTTTTGCATGTCGCCGCTCGAAAACGAATCGTTGTCGAAAATTCGCAGTCCCGCTGACATCGCGCGCAACCGTGTAACGTGCAATCGTGACCTGTGGCGAACAATGCGCAGCAATTAGGTCGCCGATTACAATCAACCGGCCCCTTTTTATCCTTCCTTCAATTATAATTTCTGTGACACGAAAACGCAGCTTCGGTAACAAATGACGTTTGAAAGGGAGCGCAGAAATTGCGGCATGATTTTAAAATTGAGAACAATCTTGGGTATTGTTTAACTCGATTATTTTCCAACAGATTGTTCGGTGAATTTGTTAAACAGATTTCGTGTTGGATGGAAATTACAGAAGCAGAGAAATAGTTAAACTTTTATTTAACACTTTGCTCAATCTTTATTTCTGAAATTTGCAATTAAAAATTTCAAGACAAGAAGAAACCAGAATTTCTTTTCGTGTAACTTGTTCCACTGTCGCATCTTGTTAGTAATATTCTAACTAAATTGGTGCAAACTGCAATTAATTCGAATTGCTTTTAATTAATCAAATTGGACTACTCGAAGGATCTAAATGCCGACTGCGAGCTCTAACAACTCACTGATGACTTTCGTAGTAAACACGTGCTAATAATAGAGCCCAGAATCCTTAAATACAAAAATAACTACATTCCGCGACCATGTTGCAAACCTTTGCCAACTACAATGTCTAGAACAGAGAATTTGGTAGTGGCGCTGGCGCCTGTAATGACTCAATTAAAAGACCGCGAGTCGCTTCGAGTGCGACCGCTATTTTTCCCGTGCGTCCTTTAATTTTCGAGGACACCTCGTCGTCCCGCTCGTGCAATTTGGTAATTATAATTTATTCCCTCTCGTATTTTTGGCTCCCACCGCGCGGATGGATAATTGAAATTCGGTGTTTTGCAAATTTTTCATCGCGCGAACGCGTGCCCCTATTTTTCCCGGTGTCACGCTTCGCACGCGCCTTTGTTCGTTTCCCACCCATTCTCCCTGTTCCCATGTGCCAACGGTCTGCTTATGGGGTTATATTTTATCGGCCGAATCCAAATAATTAACAGCACTCGATAATTCATATGATCGAATTTCGTTTTATTCGTTGGCCACGTTGAATTGCCCGGTTTCCATGATGGTTCGAACCGAACGCGATAATCACAGACGATATCCCGCTCGGGATTCTAATTTAGAAATTACATAATTTGCATGCTTTTTGGTTATTATTCATAGCTGTGTTGGTGCGTTAGATTCATCGGAAACTAGGGGAGCAGTGTTGTTAATTTTCCATTCACAGGATTATGCACGCCGCATGATTCGTTGGCGAAATGGCGACAAACTCTGTCGCGGGTACTCGTGTTCAATTCAAGGTGCGAATTTTCATTTTGTCTGTCGGGTAATTGCAATAAACTGGCCGGTCGTTTTGTTCGTCGATATTATGTTGAAAATAATGCGCTTTGTTACGCAACGAATCGAAATCGTCCAACGATTCTGCAGGGTCGTCCGCCTAATATTAATACTTCGCCTGCGGACCATCTGCGAAATTGCCAAAATAATTTTGTCGATATTAATATAGATAAAATCTACCGGTCTGTCACGCTGTCATGAATTCAGGACTTAAACCAGTTTTCTGTTCGCGCGACAACGGTGATTGGAGATGATTGTTTGACCCGAATTGGCTCGATGATTTTTTGATGATCGCGCAAAATGACGTTGCAATAACGTGAGCACGAACAGCGATGCGCGTGCAAAGATCAATACGAGCCAATTAATCGTTAATAAATAATCAATGGTGCACGGCTGGAGCCAGCCAGATTGCCGCGCTCATCCTTTGTTTCAAATATGGAGCCCGCGACTACGTGTATAGAATATACATATCTGCGTGTATATCGATATACCGGTTGGATATTAACAGCATTACCATATGGAATCCGACACGGAATTGCGAGATTTTGCAACGAGTACGATTTGCATGATTGATTGCACCGAAGCTTTCACAGCCTATCGTTTACCAATCGAACATCCTTATTTTCTTTTGTTTCTTTTTTTTTCTTTTTTTTTCTTTTTTTTTCATTTTTTTTCGTTTTTTTTTGCTAAAATTTATTGAGCTCAGAACGATTAAAAAATTCTTTCGAAACCTCTGTGCGGTGGAAATTTTTGTACGCGGAAAATTTATTCTATAATTTGCAGTACAATTCAATTGTAAATTAGTAGACATTATTTTTATTTTTTCAGATTTTCACGGTAATTAAAATTTTTTAAACTGGGAGTCGCGTAATTTAAATTCAACTTTGATAAAAAATTAACGTTTTCAATGGTAACGCGAACAAAAGTCTGTACAATGCGATGTTAATTTAAAATCTTTTTATCGCTCTAATACTTGGCCGGTTAAAAATTTTGAACGTTCGCAAAGGAATGGAAATTGTTACGTAACTATGCCACAGATGATCGATTGGAATTATCGTCGAAATTGCACCGTAGGTTTAAACGTTTCGCATACTTTTTTCGCGTTGGCAGAAACTTAAACCAATACTCGAATCGATAGAGTGTAATTCGATTCCGACAAAGTTACATTTGTTATCTATATGGAAATAGCTATCGAGGCCCTCCTAAGACGATTTTTGAAATCGAATTGTCTCCGTCGTGACTTTAATTTGATTTCTTATGCAAAATTCGATTCCGCCGGCCTGATCTACGAGCATATTTTCTTGGCATACAACCCATACGAATAAATCCCGATCCAAAGCTTTAGCGGAATTCTCGGTTCCCCCTTACATTTCCCGTTCTCCGGTTAAACGCACGCCTGTATTCTTCGTTTTACGTCATCGAATAAATAGATTCCGAACTTAGAAATACCGCTTCTTAACTGCTCTTCGAACGATTCGCCACAGTCTTCCTATTTCATTTTTATTATTCCGTGTGGAGTTCGGTGGAATATTACAAGAAACGTTGATAAATCTATTATAAAAACATTTCAACACTAGAACTATCAAAACGATAAAGATGTCCGAATCGTAATTTCTTCTGGAAATTTGATAAATTTATTTTGATATATTTTCCGGAATTTTTCGTGATTTTTGGTGAAAATATAAATAAAAGTTTGTCTCCTTTGCATTATGCATTTCTTCGCATACTTTTCATTTTGATTTCTTCGGTACAAAGAAGCATACTTTAATTCGGTGAACGAGAATCATCCATTTGTTGAATTATTTAATACCAAGCCCTTAAAATTTTTATAACCGTATTTTATTTTACGAACTTACCTTTCATTTATTACTACCCATCATTAAGTATTTAATAATATTAATACCGATTACCATTGGCGTAACTAATAACCCAAGCAGATGAATCCTATCAAGAGTACAGTAACTTTAACCGGGTGTAAAACGTGATAGCGTGGCCCTATCCCTTCGAAACAGAGCTTGTTAGAAACCACGAATTCTCCTCTTTAAAATGCTCCTTGTTTCATTTCTCTACGATCTCCCGCTCCCGAGATATCGTCGTTTAAAGCGGAACGCAATTTTTAATATTTCGATATGTCTGCTTTCCTCGCACGATCGTATCTCTTTGTCGCATTCCTTCACTGACCTGTCCCAAGCGTTGCACCTGCACGCTGAACACTGACGGATGTTGAGTCAGCGATTTCTTTTACTATCACTACTAGCAACGTACGCACTTGCAGGAGAAAAAAGTGGGTCACGCCGTTTCCTGGAATTTCAGCCGCCATTCAACGTCCTCCGCGTGTTTCGAACGCTCCGATATAATTCCTTGTATCTTCAGAACGGATAGAGATATCGGCTCGAAACAAAGCGCGTTTTAAAGGACCTGCTTTCTGCTGTATATCCAGAGAGCTTTTGATAAATATATCGAGGTTCTCTTAAGAGTTTTTTGAGTTGAAAATTGATAGTTTCTTTGGTGCTCCATAGAGAAGTTTGGTTAGCTTCGAATAATTGAGAAATATTTTGCGGTAGATAGAGATTTCTGAGTTAAGAAGTTTGACAAGATTATTTATGTTTAGTTTATACCAGTGAAGGGTGAACTGATAACGAAGGAATGAAATAGTTATTGGCGTAATTTACTTAACTCTAGAATTACCGGTGATTAAAGTAGACGTAGAAGATAGAAATATAAATAGAAATAAAAATGATAAGTATTTGAAAAAGTATCTATAACAACGGTAACAATTCTTTGTATATATTTTTTACAAAAAATAATTAAAAAATCCCCCAAAATACATCGTTGTAAATTTATAAAATTTCTATAAGAAATTGTGAACCAGTCATTTTGACTTTCAGTAGTTCTAGTTAATAGGTTTGCTTCTCCAAGTATAACAGTAGCAGCCTATTTTAGAGTACCTAAATTTTTTCTAACACTTAAAAGTAAATTTTCCTTTTCTCCTTAAAGATAGCACTACTTCTTCATTTACCGTTTCTCTCAACCGTCTCTCACTTCACCGTCATTAATTCTTTTTTTACTTAAGGCGACACGAATCAAACAACTTTGCCCAGCAGCAAGAGTGCCCGGGCTCGCTTTATCGCGCTCCGTTTCTTGTCTACGCTCTCCAAGATAAAGCTCCGTCCCGCGAAATTAATTCCTGCCGGCAGTTTAACGTAATTAACGTGGCTGGGGACGCGTTAAGAAGCCGCCGCGTAATTCAACCGCAGTTAGGACAGGCTAAGTTCTTCATTTAGATCCCGTTGCTTTCCATTTGCTCGCCGAATCAACTTTTTCCTCTCGACGGTGACCGTTTGCTCTCACGTTGGCCGTCGAACCTCATCGTCGTCTTCTTTCCTGTTCTTCTATCGTACGGTCACTGTTCGGTACAGTGTATTTTTCCACGAATAAACGCCCGATGAACATTTTTACGAGCGAAAAAAATCAAGACCAGCATTTAAGCCTTTGGTGCCTGCTGGCCGATCTGTCGATCTCGGTGCGTATGCGAAAACTGCAACGAACCAATTTACTAGCTCTGTTCGGTTTCAAATCCTGTTTCGAATCAGATATAATTATTTAATATTGAAATCGGTGTTTGCTTCTTTGTTAATTCTATAGGGATTGGAAGGTTTTAAGATCAACCACGCGCAAGGTAATATGAAATACATTTAATTAAAATGTAACAAGGCTCATACGGTCCGTTGGGTCGGTCTGTTCACCAATTGTTTTTTCAAAGCTGCCCCGGAAAAACCTAAAACACTTCCCGACGTCTACGCGATCGCATCGAAAATGGTTCGAATTCGTCACGCTCTAACAATAAGCTGGCGACGACAAACGGGTCCTGGCTTATGTCTATCCCAAGAAACCCTCGCACCTAGGCTAAACATCCTACAACTCCTTTGTGGCGACCCCCCTACACTCCGCCATCAGAGGGATTTCACTAACACCGTCTTTCTCGCAAGTCCTCAACAACCGTGCGATTCGTGCTTATACCGATCCGTCTTATAACTTCAGTATTCCCGCGTCTAAGGCTAGCTCTGTTAGGATGCCTTGCCGACGAGTCCACTAGCGAGTCCCGGACGAAACGCCCTTCCTTTCCTTATCCCTTTCCTCTTCTCTTTCCTCGTATTCGCCAACCACAGTCACGAGCCACTGAACCTTCGTGAAAACGCGAATATTAAATTGGCCGTGGAAGTTTTTGCGTATACCATCCATTTGGGGCTAGCAGCGAAAGAGTTATGTACCTTGATCGAAAGAATTTATTAGAACGCAACTATGCAGTTTTTTTCACCGGTGAATTCCAACAGTGTCCTTAACATTCTCTTCGTAGTAAATTATCGCTATCTGCGAGTATAAGCGAAAGCGTAGATATCGTAAAGCCAGTCAGCGAGCTCACAAGGCTTCGATCACAATCGAAATGCTCCTATATCGTCGTTCGTGGGACTCGTAAAAAAGAAAACGCAGCGACACTCGACTGTTCCTCTCTCTTTTATCCTGGTATCTTGTTCCCGTGTTGCGTTCGCGGGTAAGACAAGTAAGACAGAAATGCAGCGGTAATCCGACACGATGCGATCCAGTAATACCGGTGCACCGTGTGTAATTTCAGATCGGCATTCGGTCGCGATTTAATCGCTTCAACGTCGTTCTCGCTCGTTCTCGAGCACACCGCGAATTAACGCGACGCGTCGCGACGGCTCGCGTAATAGGCATTAACTTGATTTCCAAATTTCTGTGCGGCAGCTAACTAATCCAGGAGCGAGCATGGATACGTTCACGCGAAACGAGCTACCTCGTGCGATTAGATTAACCGTAGCATCTACGGACGATCTTCCGTAACGAGGGATGAGTTAAGTTCTCTTTGCTAGCTACTTTTAACGAACTGGTACAGTTTGTGTTGTTTTTTTTTTTTTTTTTTT